>OX418227.1:31370393-31394867 GCA_948455865.1 Conomelus anceps | reverse complement strand
CCAATTACCAGAGAGTTGCAGAGCAGAGCCGAGCAGAGGCCTACTAAATGACCCAAGAACAGCAAAGTTTAGTGACTATTGTTGACCTTCATGCTAGTATTGAGAGTAAAAAAGATGGAGGGGATAGCCGACGACATGAATCCAGGGTGTGACGCAAGACATTTAAAATAATTGGCAAATTAGTTTGATACTTGAACAAATAAAATTTAGAAATTCTATCAATTAATAAAAAATTATTATTAATTAATTTTCCTTTCCAATTATTATTACCATCCATACAGCGGGCTATTTTCCTATTTTTTTTCAAGGATGAAGCCCACATAGGTCTGAGACCTGTGCGTGGTTTTTTTATTTATTTTTTATTAACATCAAGTATAAACCACATATACAAGCATAGCTTGGCAGTATTTGACTGAGTGGATGATGGTGATTGATAAGTTGGACTTACAGTTTTAGGTGGGTTCCGAACGTCGGGGAAGTGATTTTACAACAGAGCTACTTTCTAATTTCATTATGCGAGAACTAATTGGGAACTCGAAATATTTATCGTATTTTTTTACAACAAAATAAATATATTTATTACAATTTCAAGGAAGACTACAGGCATTACGCTCAAAAACGTCTTCACGAATGTTAGCAATACAAGAATTCATTGAATAATTATACACAATAAAACAATATACATGCAATTAATTCCAAAAGCAATAAGTATCATGAATGTAGAAAGGAGAAAATAAAACTATTGAAAGAAAATATAATTAGAATATTGCAACAAGTTACATTCAGAGTTGGTCTTATACCACACAATACTATATTAAGCTGACTCTGAATGTGACTTGATGCCATACGATATAAATAAATAGATATTAAATAAAAAAATTAATAAACAAATAAATAAATTTAAGGTTTTTCCGATCGGAGCTCCCAATCAAATTTACTCCCTTACGCTGTAACAATGAAATTAAAAATAGCTAAAATACCTATTTATTATAAAAAAAATTTTGAAATTGAACAATGAAATTTGAAGATAGAATATTATTAATAAAAATAATATACATTGTATGGTTTCAGCTACACTCTAGATGATACTAAGTCATATTCCAATTTATTATGGGAAGTGATAGCCGCGAGCCGTAGCAGGTATCTGTTCAATCAGAGAGATAAGCTGCGTTCTCGTAGGTCCCGTTTGTAACGGTGACCGATTAGATTGGCCAGCAAAAAAGACACTGTTCTCTGCTGTAAAATCACTTCCCGGTGGTTCGGAAACCACCTTAAACTGTAGGTCCAACTCATCAATCACCATCATCCAACCATTACCCACGCACAGGTCTCAGACCTATGTGGGCTTCATCCTCAAAAAAAAAAAAAAAAAAAAAAAAAAAAAGTAACGAGGCATTATTATAGTTTGTCAATTCATCCAGTTTTATTGTGTATGGATACCTACCTATCTTTCTATTAGCCATGTATAGTACATTTTATATTGATAAAAATTATATATTATAATCATTAAATTATATTTATAAGATTTAATGTTCCTGAAAATTGAGAATGACTTTTCTACCAAAACAATAGTGTCTCGTGTTTCCATAATAAAGAGTGGCCGTAGCCGAGTGGGTTAAGTGCTGGTTTGCTAGCCCAAAGGTCCCGGGTTCGATCCCAGTTCTGACCGAAAGTTTTTACCTCGGGCCACTCCCGTGTTTCGGAGGACACGTTAAGCTGTCGGTCCCGGCTGCCTAAATCAGTCGTTAAGTCACGTCAGAGGCCCTGAACTTATGCAGGTGCGACCTGATAGCTCTGACACCAGACCTGAGCCAGCCAGGTCACACGATATGATGATGATCCATAATAAATTGGTTGACACAATTTGAAGTTGTATTAATTTTATTGTAAAATTATTTAAAAGTATGTGTTGCTAATTTAGTTGAATGTAAATTTATTTATGTTTATTTTTTCTTTTCAGGTGAGTTTCAACTTTTACATGACAGATTAAAACACAATTTACTGAATGACAATGTAAGTAAAAAAAAAACACAATATTTTTGAGTGTAGGCTAGATCAGCCGTATTATCAACACCTAACTAATCATTGGTAGGTTCTTCTTTTTCTTCTTCCTTTCTATTTTCTTATTAAAAAATTTGCATTAGAAATGCTATTTTAATGACAATATACTACAATGCTACGTCATTTCTTGTAAAGTGTCTACTAGCATTCGCGTGTGACGTCATGTGTGACGTATTAGAATTAGAGCAACTACTGTGGGCGTAGGAAATGCGTATAGTGCGTAAATGATAGACGGGGGAAATGGGAAATTCAAAAATTTCCCCGCTCACGCAATTTTCCCCTCCGTTCCTACGCAAGTTTACAATGCAATTGGGGTTCAGAAGGGGTTCGACCCCCCCCCCCCCCTCCTTTCATTCAACACTCCCCCTCTCACCGCAACTAGTCTATGGCAAGTAGAAGACGATTGGGGTCTTGAGGCTCTTCTAACGCTTGTTGAAACAATATTCTTCTTCTTTTTTTCTACACGCTTGTTGAAACAACACGCTTCGCGTGAATTGTCCCACATAAGAGGCTTGAAGAGGCTGTTTTCGTACACTCTTTATAGTAGTTGACCTTCTATAGTGGAAGAAAAGTTGAATGAGGTTTGGTGGTGGTGTTTCCATAAAGCTTCAATTCATTTCCTATTATTTTACGAAGAATGATGAACTGGTACAGTATTTGCATACGTTGCTATTGTTTTTATTCCTATATATATTTAATATATAATATAACATCTATATATAATTTTTATTAGTTTTTGACCGAGGAGCTGTGTTGAATGCAAAGCATTTCAAATTGAATGCAAAGCATCACAGGCTATTCAGTCACAAACTCTCAAGACTGCGTTTGGATGGGTGACCGTGCTTCAATGTCTCAATTTTAGAAACTTTATCACTTACCCGTCGGTTCGGAACCCACTTGAAATATTTGCTCCACCATGTTCCCCATCACATTGCTCAAAAGGCGAGGTGAATAAGGGTCTCCCCACCAATAAAAGCCTATTATTATTATTTCTATTATTATTATTATTATTATTATTATTTAATTATTTATATTTTATTTATAATTTATATTAATAATAATATATTATTAATAAAGGCTATGAATTATGTATTTAAAATTTTACTGTAGAATATAATCTACTGGACTACAATTCCTTAATTAATAATAGCTATTTGTGTAACTAGAGTGCAAAGCAGCGTTTTTCTGCATCGAGAGAAACAGTTTTTTTCAAGAGCCGAAGGCGAGTGAAAAAAGTTTCTCGAGTGCAGAAACAATACTTTGCGCTCGAATTACACATTAAATTTTTCCTACAGTAATGTATAAAGTAATTTAAACAGAACAAAACAGGACATACATAACCTCACAATTCCTCACATAACCTATCTTCGAATCAAATCGTTTTCAACAACATCAACTACAACAACTATTTTGCAGCTGAAGCAGAGTAGCCAACCTATTTTTGAATGCAGAATAGGGAACCTGCGTATTACATGCTCACTAATCTGTATTGTTAGGTTACAAATCTGGAGTGCGGAAAAGTACTTTCCCGCACTGGTGCAGTGCTACAGTTAGTGCAAAAATAGGCACTGTTTCGGGTCACTGTAGGAAAAAATATTTTTTTTAATTGAAGAAGAATGATCTAATGAACACATCAATCCTGTGGTACTTGAAGAAATATTTTACCGCACCCCTTGAAGGAGATTCACTATTATAAATAAATTAAATAATTAGTCTGTCTAATCGACAATGATATTAAAATAAAACCAACCATTTTATCAATAATTGATATTAATCAGTAATGTTATTGTAAAGAAAGATTGTTAATGTTATTGCAAAGAAACAATTTATAAAACAAAATTTATTCTGAGAACTTGGCATAATATATCATTATTATTATCATAAATAGAACGTACTTATATACAATAGTATTTATACTAATTTGATCGTATTTATGTATAATTTATAGAATCAATAAAATAATTTGGCCAACTCTGGCATGTAATTATCAAGAATTTAAATAAATAAATATTTTATTTCCATTTAAAACTAAATCTAAACAAATACATATACATATAAGACTACATGACTAAAACTACAAAAGATTACATTTTTTTGCGTGGAAATTAACCTACTCTCTAATTGATAAGAGATAGTCCAATTTTAAGTTAGATTCTTGAATTTCTGTTCCATAACTATCTGCGTTGTTAATATTAACCTTTTATAGTAATGTAAGTTAAGAGTAAATTAGAGGCAACGTTTATTTACAATTTAAATCCATATTCACATGTTTAACGTTTTTTTGCGTCAGAAACAGTTTTTTTTGCGTCATGGTTTCATACTTTGTAAAAAATTATAGAAGCCTTTTACATGAACAAAAATCTCAACTATTAGCTAAATCTCATATTGGCCGTGAACAGGTGTCATTTTATCCTCTCCTTTAATTTACTTTCTTCCCACAAGTCTTTCAAGTCTGAAAATAATCATTTAAGTGTCCTCCATTCATAAATTCACTGGCTGTGACTGTGAATGAGTTCCCAATGGACTACAATTTACAAATTCTAACTCAGAAATAATGTCATCAACTTGATTTAGTATGAGATCAACAGAGCTTTCTTCTTTATAATCATCTTTATCATCATTTTTACTCAACTTGAGTTTTCAGTCAACCAACTCATCAAAATATTGCAGGGAATATTTTTTATTTCAACTTGAATATTGCCTGTTTTATAATACTCCATTCACTAAGACTACAAACCCAACCAACTCAACATAATATAACGTGCAGGCTGAAGTTTTTGAATGGGATGAAACACTGCCGCAGCTATAGTGAAGCGTTGCCCTTGTTATTTCATTCTCCTGTTTCTTTCCTCCTCCTCTTCTTCTTCTTCTTCTTCTTCTTTTTCTTCTTCCTATTCTTCTTGTTGCTGTTAGTACAATAGAAATGGCCGTGGCTGTGTAGTTTGGTTGTCAAAATGGTTTGTTGCTTTCTGAGCCTCTGAGCACTTTCAGAATAGTCTCCTAAAAAGACAGTGGCTCCGGTTATTCTGATCAGATCAGAAATAATGTTCCTTTGGACATTTATTATTTAAGTTATAGACAGCATGAATTCGAGCAGACGAGCACTATTACAATAGCAATACAACAATTAATTACAATTTAAATTAAAAAAAAACTACAATTTCTTGTTAATGTCCCTTTGGATATTTCTTATAAACCGTCTGAATTCGAGCAGGCAAGCACTATTATAATAGCAATACAACAAGAAATTGTACAATTTAAATTTAAAAACAACTACAATTTCTTGATAACAGACAGTTTGAGCAAAACTACGCTAACGATAACCTGATTTCTATATACGTTTTGCTCTAAATGAAAGATGCTAAGGAGCAAGCTGAGACATAGAGTGGTCAGGTTAGAATTAACCACATCGTTGTTTTGTTCCTCATGTGTTTTTTATGTTGTAGTAATAGTAGGAGGACAAGTGTTAGAGTACAAAACTATCGAAACGCTATCATCAATAATTCCTTGTATCAATTATAAATAATCAATACTACCCTAAGCCCTAATCTGATTTCGATATTGAGTAGTGTGTACTCGGCTTGAAAATTAGCGACAAAACGAAGCGCCTATATTTCTCCCTATATATAAGTCCACTTATCACATTCCCCTTCAACATTCATAACCAATCTTTGTTCCTGCTTTAAATACATTTTCCTTATATCGTCTATTTCAACATTCATTGTCATCCTCATTTGAATCGGCTCCAACACGTGCTGTCTTTAGACAGGCCACGTGGGTTTGCATGCATAGCATACAACAAGTGGGCCGCTGATGGTTGGGGGTTTGTGTAGTAGCTGGAGGGACCACTCAACCAGCTCAATAGAGTGAGAGGGTGAATGAGTGAGTGAAAGAGGATGACAAGAGGTGAGCATCACACAGTCACCACACTGTCACCCGTGGCCGACTCTCTTCCTTGTTGGTGGGTTTATTCGCGAACTGTCCGTGTGCTCTATACAGGGTGGTGTGCGGCCAGATTATTGAACCGACAGTGCTACCATCTTGGGGGAAAATTATCCCCTTCCACGCCGCACTCCCCTACTTAACCATCCCCCTACCCCTTGTCAATCGTCTCCACCATGGGGGAATTCATGCCTCCTCCCCTCCCCCACCTAAAGTCGTTCACGTGCCACTGTTACCTCCTAACCCCCCCTATTTGCCCCCCCCCCTTCATCATCATCAAGGTCTGCGCGCTTTGCAATGATCCGTGTGCATCCGTGCTCCACCGTGTACCAGAAGTAGCAAAGTGCACTGAATGCTGAAGGCATTCCTTACTGTTACTATCCCCCCTCTTTTATTTGTTTCAAGTATAAAGAATTGTGTAATTTACGTAATGTTCGTTCTTTTGAAAATAATCTTTGCCTTGGTTCTCTTAAGACATGGGTCTCTTAACTAATCAATTTTTACTAATTGCAAAGAAGGTTTTTAGAAAATGCAATTCGCAAAGACTAATAAATGAAATGACAAAGACTTTTTTGCGCCCAGTAATTTTGCCAATGATTTATAAGATCGATGATATTTTTTGTTTCATCTGTACTTCGTTTTGTATTTGATGTATTTTTATTGATTTTTGTACGTTTTTTTGGTAATAAACATTATTCGTTCATTCATTCATTCATTCATTCGAATTTGAACTTCTGTGCGCGGACAGAAAGTTATTTTCTTTGCGCATGGAACTTTTGCCATAAATAATAATAATAATAATAATAATATTAAGTAATAATAGTATTAAGCTTATGCTAGAAATTTATGTTGTAACTTACTTGATAAAATTTAAAAAAATTAGTTTGTAATGTATTCCAATATTTTCTAGTTTTTATGCATCACTTGTAATTTATGCACAATGCTTGATATATTGTAACATTTCTTGTGATTGGCAATAAACACGTTCTATTCTATTCCATTCATTCATTCACTTCATTTAATCATTTATTGGCGGGCCGCTTAGCGCAGTTGGTTGGGGCGTCGCAACCTCAGCTCTCGTTTAAGTCGTTTAAGTGGTCATGGGTTCGAATCCCGCTCCACTGTCAGGCATTTATGTGTAATCATTCACCTCATTACCCAAGCACAAGTCTCGGACTCATGTGGGCATTATCAGCAATAAAAAATATAATAAAAAAATTATGTTGCATGACCAAAGTTTTGTTCTGCTAATCATGCCAATCTTCTGCTAACGAAACCTGAAATTGAAATCCATTTTGTAATATTTATATTTTGTTGGCACCTGCTGAAAAACCCACAAGGTTTAGCGAGACCTTTATTTGGAACTTGTAAATGAATGAATGATTGATTGATTTAAATCTAAATTAATACTGCAAACTATTTACTCTACTTATTTAAAACATACATACAACAATCAAAATATAAGGAAACAGAGTTTGTCCCAACAGAAATAAACACAAGAAAAAAGCAAAATATAAATAGTTGGTTCTGTGGTGGGGTGTTCTGGAGGGAGGAAGTAGAGGATACCTAACTAACTATGGCTTTCCATGTGATAGTCAGGTAGTGGAAAAGGTGAAGAGGAACATATAGGATAAGGAAGAAAAGACCCTGAAAATGAGTACCATGAAAAAAGAAAATTAGAAAAAATAGACCGGTAAGTCAGTAAATAATTATTGGACTGTTTCAGAATATAATCTCACATATTTTCCTTAAATAATTTTTAAAATGTAGGCTACAAAACGGTACTTTCTTGTCTTTCTCGGTTGACCTTGACTGCATTTTAATGAGCTTCTAATTTTAAATTGATTCCATTCTAGCCCAATTGTGTGTTGTTCTTCTTTGTTGCTTTCTTGATGTTCACGGTTTTTTGGTTCTTGATTTGACTCTTATTTTTGCTTGTTACTCCTCCCACCAGGGGGCGTGACTTCAGCCAATCACAACCTTCAATGAAGGTCAGCCTCTTTCTCGCTTAGCCAATATTATCATTCCATGTTTAGTATATATATTAAGCTACTCTGTACTTTAGTTTTAGTTTGTATGATATTGATAATGATATAACGACCGAAACTAGTATCTCAATATTTTTTAATAAATGTGGTTGTGACAATTTCGACTTATTATTCATTACAGTACTATTATTCATATTCAGTCTTGAAATATTATGTTTATTGTATTAATTATTTTAGAGTTGTCCATGGAAAATATTTTTGATCCATAATAAATTGTATTCGTTTGACAATAATTTAAATTTGGAAAATTGTTTAAGTGTTTTTAAGTAATATTCTCAACGGTACATCTGTATGGTACATCTGTAATTAATTCTATACGATCTACATGGAATTTCATGTTTTATATCCGAGCGTATTCATTTTTTCAAAATCTGTAGCTAGTTATGAGATAGTGCTGGACCTTTTTATTAGTAGTTTTGAGTATGGATCATAATAAGAGATGTGATGGAGAGTTTGGAATAGGGAAAAATGTGTAGACACAAGGAAAATCAAACCAGATTTTCATTTTTCCGCTTGCATTTAAAAAAATAATTATTCCAGTGCGCAGTGCTTTGTTGTTAGTAGAAAACTTTGTTGATGAAAGTTTATCTAGTACCGTAAACGTACCAATAACTTTTGAACTTCCCTACAAGTTTCGGTTCTGGAGTCTGTCATGTTCTCAGCTGAGTGGCTTTAGATAGAATTTTATGCTCTTGAAATTTTTAATTATTGAAAGCAACTTAGAACTTAGGGTTCTTACTGAGTTGATTTTGATTAGAGAAGATTTAGCCCGTACAAAAATATGGCCATCGAGAGAAACAATTGATAGATAAATGGTCTTTTTCGCAAATGCTTCCTCTAACCGTGGGTAATATCATACCATAAATTACCATAAATAAGGTGGAAAGGAACAATTTTTTAGTTTTTTTGCTTATAAATCAGTAATGGTAACTTAAATGGAAGTGGTAGTCGCGAGCCGTAGCAGGTATCTGTTCAATCAGATAGATAAGCTGCGTTCTCGCAGGTCCTGTTTGTAACGGTGACCGATTAGATTGGCCAGCAAAAAAAACAACGTTATCTGCTGAAAATCACTTCCCGGTGGTTCGGTACCCACCTAAAACTGTAGGTCCAACTCATCAATCACCATCATCCAACCATTACCCACGCACAGGTCTCAGACCCATCCTAAAAATAAAAATGAAAAATTGATTTTTTGTACTTATGTGTGTGGGCTGACGAAATTTTCTACAAAAATGATCACATACATTTTTTTGTAGAACCAACAGCAAGGGCGTTACGGGCTTCCCAAATTAAGGGGTTGTATTGTTTATCACATTATGGCACAGGAACAATATTATTTCAATGCTATTCCACCTTTAATGTTATTTATTATAGTTAAATTCAAAGTTTAGAAAGTTAAACAATCATATCATACCATTCTTTTTGAAGGTGAAATGAATGAATTAATTCTATTTCCATCCGGAAAATCAAAAAGTAATCAATGCAAAACATAAAATGTTGCTTGGAAATTTAACTGACCACGTTTTCCAGTATTTGTGGTCAGTGCACATGAAACAAATAAAAAAAAGTCTAGTCTCGTCAGTCTACATGATGTTTTAATTTGCTACTGCCTGCAGCATATTACAATATTGGCAGATGTCTGTTTTTTAAATGCTAATAGTAAATAATAATGTATATAATAGTAGTTTATGCAACGATTTTATTTTGACCCTTATTAAGGCACGAGTTAGATGTAAGTTATAACACGAGCGAATGCGAGTGTTATAAATATCTCACGAGTGATTTAATGGCCAAATAAAATTGTTGCATACACTATTTTATCTACGACCACTAGTATACATTTAATTAAAACAATTTCATTTTATCTGTGACTGTCAGAGATACCTAACCTCTCATCTCAAATACGAGAAGTTATAGTAGATTGTTAGGTTAAAGCAGCTGGTGTAGCAGTTTGATCAAATCAGCTGATAGTTTCACAATATTGAATTACGATATTGATTCCATCAAAAATGCTTCAGATTGGTCCAGAACCCGTGTTATAATGTAGAACTTGTACTATAATGAGCTCATTATGCAACGGGTTTCAAAAAGCATTTCGAAAAGACAGCTGTTTTGGCATCAATTGTGAAACTGTAATGTATACATTATGACATGGTCGTAGATAAAATAATAAAACATATAGAAGCTAGTTGACTTATTCACTTCTTTGTGTTCAGCTATCCTCTCTTGTTCCTTCCTTCATTCTTTCACTCTTCTTCTCCCTTTGCTCTTTTTTTTAAAGATGGCACTGGTTTAATGAATGTTATTATTGAGATACTTTCCGGTCGCCTTGGAATCTTGGCAATTACGAGAAAGATAATTATAAATTAATCTAGGTCTATCGCGTTGTGACAACTCTGGACGACTTGCTACTTTATAATACTATTACTATAGTATTGCAGAGTAGGTCTTTCGTAACGGCTTGATTGTGATGGTCGCGAGAGGTCCATTTTAACGGGTAGCGGACTGTACGGGGGTCTGATGGTCCCGTTTCGGATCAAGGGCCGAGTAGCTCTCTTGATTATTGTCTCAACTGTATTGGTAGCCAGACTGTACATCCATTCCCATTCCATTTACATGGCGAGTGGACTGCTTCTGAATCCATTTTGCTCTTCGCTCAACTCACCGCTGCAAACTATACAGCACACAGTGTCTCCGGTCTATCCTTTCCTGCTCTTTATCCCTTGTCCTCTTTTATTTCCTGTTTCAATCGTCGAATTGCCCGACTCTTCTTCCTCCTTCCATCCTCCTCCTCCCACCCCCTCCCATCATGACACTCCATCACCTCCGCAAATGAACCGTTTCAAAGAGCTGTCCAATTCGTTACTCTTTTCTCTTGCTCTTCGTACTATTTTCTCCAATCTGTTTTCTCTTTCTCCTTCATTCCTTCTTCGTTTTCCTGGTGTAACATTCTTTCGTCCAAGATTTCCACGTCCCGGAAAAGTCGGGAAAGCCATCGGTCGAGATTTCACAAAGAAAATGTCTGATTCATAACGAATGGCTGGCTTCTTGTAAATGAATATTTACTTGTAGATTTTTCGTTGAATAATGTCAAGGGGCGAATCCATATTTTTTCGGGGTGAAATATAATCTAAAATTGAGTTAATATACAAGGTGCGGCAGAACCGACTAAGAAGTTTTAAGGAGCAATAAAAGTGTCTCAGGATATATAAAGAAAAAATGTTTTCATTATCTAAATTGGTCGAATATACCATTTTATATTAATTAGGTTTTGAAAATAATGTCCTGAAGATGGCGGCCGTTAGCATCAAAGTATTGTTGAAGGTAATCTCTGAAGTTTTGAGCAGCTCTTGCACACATATCGCGGGGTATGGCATTCACTTCGTCAATAATCCGCTGTTTCAACATTGCTAAAGTGTGAGGGCGGCCTTTGAAAACCTTTTCCTTCAGATATCCCCCAAAGAAAGAAGCCGCAAATGCGATCTTCTCAAACTGCGGTTTGAAATCCCCAATGCAACAGAATGTCGTCGAGCAGAACGTACCGGTGATCGTTGGACTGCTGTTCTCACCCTCTGCAAATTTTCTGGCGTTCTGATGTATTTGCGACGACCATGTATCTGTTCTTAGTGTACTACCAGTTTCCTCCAACTGCCGAACCCAGGACCGAATTGTGTTAGCATTAGGAACAGCATGGAATGTTGAACTGTCTTCGAAAAGTTCGTTGTGTAGCGATCATAGATTTATTGTTTTCATAATAAGCGTGAAACGCAAAACCACGATGAGCACTGGTCCAAAGCATGTTGACTCCTGAAATGGGGTTAACTAATAAACAAAAAAAGACCATGTGCAAATTTGTAGCCCTATCACAGCTGATGTGACAATCGAAACAAACTGCTTAGTCGGTTCTGCTGCACCCTGTATTAAAATATAGTTTGAATATAATTACAGTTATATACACTATAATTATTTACTGAAAATAATGATTTCCATTTGTTGATAATAATAATAACAATAATATTAACTTCTCTGGTTGTGAGTACAGCACCACCAGAGATGTTTATTCACAATAAAAAAATTAATATTGCAGAAAATACTGTATGTATAAAGTCTTAAATCTAATACAGTATAAAGTATTTCATTACTGAATTTTATGGCTCCCACTCTATAAATGAGTGTCGGGATGCCACTATTTTTTTGTAGTTGTATCCGGTATCACCCATGTTATTAGGTATTAATTTTATCTATTTGAGTGTGTAAACTGTTTATTCGTGATCATTACCGATATCGCCATTAATAAGTAAAACCCAGTTGTAGGAACTTGTAGGAAAAAGAGTTTTTTGTTCATGGAAAGGTTAGTTATTCAGTTATTTTTCGTGTAATCGAGTTTGAACTAAATATCATGATATTTTATTATTACAAATTATAAATTTAATCACATTTTTTTTAAATTAAATTTTATTATAAAATTATTAAAAATTCAAAAAAAGGAAAAACTGAGTTGGAAGACTTTAACTGTGGTACGTAACAAGAGGAGAATGTCAATATTGGAGAGATTAGGGAGTATTCGAGGAAGGAGGAAGTGCAATAAAAAAGTCTGTACGAGAAATAATCTATTTTTTTAGTTGTTCTTATTTATATGTTCCTCATATCAAATATAAATATCCATAGAAAAATTAATATGCAGATGTAATAATTATGATTTAAAATAGAACAAAGTTGAATGTTGTCAATTCCACTGTTTATTTTGAGTATTGGGCCATATGATTTATAAAATATATTTTTATATGATACCGTATATATTTTTCCAAATTAGATAATTTTTACACCTCGCCCACACTATATAGCATAATCATAGTTATTCAACCCTATTACTCCCCTTCCAATTACCTTGAAGTGCATTTTGAAACTTGTAAAAAGTTTTCTTTCAGTTCTTTTCATTGTTTGATTTATTGTAAGCATTCATTTTATTATTGTGTTTTATTTTATTATAGGCACCTGCTGTAAAACCTTTTTCAGTTTTAGCGGGACCATTTTGTAATGTCTTTTTATGTAATAATAATAAATAAATTGTAATATGTAATATGTAATAAAATTGATTGATTTGTTGATTGAATTCTCATCAATTTTATCTTTTTTCTTTATTCACAAAATTTGTATTTCATAGTAGGCCTATTCCATATTCAATTTTAATATTCCAAATTATTATTATTTATATAATTTGCAATTGAAGATAAAATAATCTATATATCACAATAGTATGTTACAAATATCGATATTTCTAATACAGTATCGACTGTCAAAACTCATCCATGAAAATTTAGGTTAGGGAATTATCCATTTAGTACCGTTGAAAATGTGACATATAAGGCCACGAAACCATGGTCCAGTACTCAAAATAAACAGTAGAATTGACAACATTCAGCTTTGTTCAATTTTATTATGGAGTTCAACATCAACAAAAAATCTACATATGAAAATGTGACATATAAGGCCACGAAACCATGGTCCAGTACTCAAAATAAACAGTAGAATTGACAACATTCAGCTTTGTTCAATTTTATTATGGGGTTCAACATCAACAAAAAATCTACATATGAAAATGTGACATATAAGGCCACGAAACCATGGTCCAGTACTCAAAATAAACACTAGAATTGACAACATTCAGCTTTGTTCAATTTTATTATGGAGTTCAACATCAACAAAAAATCTACATATAAATTATGATTTAGTTGATAATTATTGTCCTTAGTTGATAATTATTGTACTACAGAATAGAAAATGGGCCTTTTAATATGGAGACGTTATCGAGTCAGTTGACATATTATCGTATCGTTACAGATTGTAAAAGACAGACTACAGTATAATGCCCAATCAAGTTTCAAAAATAGCAACCCACTTCGTTTGATGCCGTTTTAAAATAATAGATCCGAAGTCCATTTGTCTGAGAAGAAAGACGACGACATCAACTGGCCACTGGCGCTTTTAAAATAATGTTTCAATCCTGCCGCTAGCTTATTCTGGGAAGGTGGCCAACTTATCAAGTAGAAATATATTATCTTTTATATAAGCGACTTGATGTCGTGAAAACTACTAGCGCGCCATGCGGCAAAAATTGAATTAGGTGAATTTATGGAGCATAATGATAAATACAGTACCTTATCTAATCGTCTTGATTGGTTCATATCTGTCGCAAAAACTATAACTAACACATCGTTCATACTGTAATAATTATTATTGATAATGAAATTAAAATGAAATATTGTAGAATTTAATGAAAATTAAAGTAGAAATATATTATCTTTTATATAAGCGACTTGATGCGCCACTCTGTCGTGAAAACTACTAGCGCACCATGCGGCAAAAAATGAATTAGGTGAATTTATGGAGCATAATGATAAATACAGTACCTTATCTAATCGTCTTGATTGGTTTATATCTGTCGCAAAACTATAACTAACATCATTTATACTGTAATAATTATTATTGGTGATGAAATTAAAATGAAATATTGTAGAATTAAATGAAAATTAAATTAGAAATATATTATGTTTTATATAAGCGACTTGATGCGCCACTCTGTCGTGAAAACTACTAGAGCACCATTCGGCAAAAAATGAATTAGGTGAATTTATGGAGCATAATGATAAATACAGTACCTTATCTAATCGTCTTGATTGGTTTATATCTCTCGCAAAACTATAACTAACATATCATTTATACTGTAATAATTATTATTGGTAATGAAATTAAAATGATTAATTATATTTAGCTCTGACAATTTTCCTGGAAAAGGAAAAAAAGAGAGAAGACAAAGAGAAAGAGAAGAAGCCGGAGGAGATGACGAAGAAAAATAAGAAAGAAAAGGAGAATAAAAGTGGAATGAAGAAAGAGAAGAATAACAGAGAAAGAGGAAAGAAGAAAAAGGAGAGTGAGATGGAAAAGAAGAAGATTGGCGGCTCTGTTGGCGCAGTTGGTTGGAGCGCTTGTCTATGATAAGATAAGACTGGCTGGCTTCGTTTCGTAGTCTCGAGTTCGAATCATATTTAGCCATGGGGCTTAATGAGATTCGAATTTCTCATTATTCACCTTATTACCCACGCACAAGTCTCGGGACTCATGTGGGCATCATCCGACTTAAAAAGATGTAGAAAAAAAGAATAGAAAGTAGAAAATAGAGAAGGAGTAGAAAATAAGAAGAAATTGAAGAAAAAAGAGAAGGACGAGAAGACGAAAGAGAATAAGTAGGACAAAAGAGAGGAGGTGAAGGCGAAAAAGGAAGAGAAAAGTGGGACAAGAAAAAAGAGGAGTAGGTGAAGAAGGAGGAGAAAGGGAAAGAAAATAGGGTAATCGGAAAGAGAAGAGAAAGCAGAAAATAGAGAAGGAGAAGAAAATAATAAGAAATTGAAGAAAAATAGATAGACAAGAAAAATGAGAAGTAGGACAAAAGAGAGGAGGTGGAGGCTAAGGAGGAGGAGAAAAGGGAACAAAAAAGTGGGGCAAGAAAAAAGAGGAGTAGACGAAGAAGGAGGAGAAAAGGGAAGAAAAAAGGAGAATCGGAAGTACCTGTGGAAATTTAAAATTTGCATAACATTCTAGGTATCCCGCTTCAATAATTGAATCTGGCAATCTTCTATTTCGTTTAATACAACAAAATGAAAATAAATTAAATTGTTGTTCCATTTTGCTGTGCAAATTAATTCCTAGTTTCATGCATAGATCGCATTAGTCGATGGTGTCGAAGAGGAGGTCGGACAGAGGAGTCTGTGAGCTTTGTCAGTGTGATTGGTATCAGATGCGAAAGTGGTTTTGTCTTGTTTTTCACAGCGTGTTTAGTTACGGATGGTGCATAAGTATTGTGTCGTAGCCGTAGCGCAGCGCAGCACTGTACAGAGAACTCTAGTCTTGTTGCGCGTCCTGCAAAAGGGAAATTTTGGTTTCCCTCTAGTCGTGTAGCTGCCAAGGTTTCATCGACGGCGAGGGAAATTTTTAACTGCAAAACGGGAAATTCGTAGGATATCGCAGCTCACAACCTTTTGCTCGGCTTTACATTCTACAAATCACCCCTCCCCGTCCCACTCCGTCCGTCCTTCACCAGTGTACACTGTCCTATTGCTTTTACCCCCACCTACCGCCTTCTATTCAATATGGCCACCATAGTCAGTCTAAGCTTAAACGTGTGTACGAGAGTGCGTATTTCGGATACCTGACCGTTTCTTATCCGTTTTCCAGTGGAATTACACTATTTGCCAACACAGTGTCAAGTGAAAATTGTTAATAAAGTGTCCTACTTTCGTTTAGCGTCGTCATCGTAAGTGAAAACCATCTCCTGTCACTCAAAAACCGCCGATCAAATTGTTTTTGTTTTCGTATCAATGTTTGCGAGAACACCACTACCTATTACTACGCCGCTATGGCTATTTCCTTCTTCTAATTCTTCTTCCTCTCCTTCTTCATTTTAGATTTCAATCAATTTAGCGCATCCTCTTTATCTCCTAACATTTTTTTTACTTGAAAACTATTCACAACTTACCGGTCATTGAGTGTGTGCTAATCACGTACGTCGGACGTAATGTTATTCAAATCTGTGAATAAAGCGAACGCAATTTGCAATTTAAATTTGAATGCCCGCAAGTGTGATGTGATAAAGAAATCATATCCTATCCTCGCCCTACATTGTTCAAGTTATCATAAAAAGTTGCAAAGTGAACCAAACTTTTTGCATAGTACACTGGATGTGGATGATTAGAAGTGAATGAAATTTGAGCTAATGAGTAACTCAAATGATGGAAAACACAGTTTAGAATTAGTTTGATCTCTATGTGTGATTCACGAACTTCAAATTGGCACTTTCATTGATAATCTTCCAATGATAAACAGTTTATAAATTAATACACTAGTTGAATCTCGATGTTTGGTTTACAATAACTTAAAATTGACCCTTTCATTCATATTTTGTATTAAAAATTGACACTTGTTTTATTAAACCAACGAGATTTAATAGAAATTCAGTTTGATAGTTTAAGGAGGTTCAAATATTATTTGGAAATACATTAGTTGTATTAAATTTGAATTTATTTTGTCTACTGTATCTTGAAATTTACATTTTTCACTCATATACTTTATTTAAAGTGTAAAGCATAAGTTAATTTAAGTTTGTTACATTGAATCGAGGATTTTTTCTCAAAGGAGCATTCTTTGAAGGTGTAGGAGGGGGGAAGTGTAGGGGAAAAGAGAGGACCTCAGTGAAATCCTCAGTGTTTTATTGAATCAAGGATGTTTTCTTGAAAGGTGGAGGAGGAGGGAGGGGTAGGATGAGGAAGAGGAGGAGGGGAAGGATGAGGAGCAAGAGGGGACCTCTTCTAGTCCAAGATGACACTTATTTAGATTTCTCATATTGATATCGATGCCTAAACTAGGAAGCTGAACGAACCCTCACATCTAAGCTATTTCTTGTACGGTATTTGAATCCAGGAAAACGTTTCCCTGTCGTCTGAAAATTGTGTCAGAATTGTCCTTTGAGTCATTTGAGTGTCATTCATATTCATGCTTAGATAGCAAAACAATTTTATTGTAAAGTTTAATTTCATGAATGAAATGTTGATTGCAGTCAGATTATTTTACGCCACTGTATTGAGACATAAGCTCTATGGCTGGATTGTAGATCAGCGAAAATCAATACGGTACCTCTTCGAAAGATTAGATTGCACCACATGTTTTGAAGTGCCTTTACTATTTATAGGCCTACATATATATATATTTATATATTATGTTGAAAGGAATTTATATAATATACAGTATCTCCTCATATCCTTAGACATACCGGATATTATTGTGGAACACCACAGGTATTAATTAATGATATTTTATGATGAATTTTAACTTTTTTGTTTTATGAATGAATTATGTTTTAATTGAGAGATCTGATGAATGTGAGCCTATGTTATAGTTCTACAAACTATTATAGGCCTACCGTAGTGGAATGGCAACATTGTTAAAAAATGATTATGAATACATAAGAGATTGAAATATACCAAACAAAAAAACTTTAAGCCTTGTTTTCTCAAAATTTCCTATTGGAACATAGCTCCTTTTTTAACCCACCCTTTCAGTTAAAATACACTGAAATCTCTTTAGCTATGGACCTATTGAGTTTCCTAGTAATCTAGAAAATTATTTGAGAATATTGGAGTCTTTTAGGATGTTGAATTAGGGGTAGTTTTTAAAAGGTGTTGCTTTGAAAGACAAATTCTCTACTTATTATGTGTATAATCCTTATCATCTTGCGATAAGTAGTGTAAAACCCTAGAAATATGAAGATTTAAGAGAGGATCTTATCTGATCTTATTTCAACTGAGGATCTTCAAAGTCTTACTCAAATTCTTCAAATTTCGCACTCACTTTGTGAATGATCCTTGCCATCTTGTGATAAGTAGTCTTAAGTCCTAGAAATCTGGAGACTTGAGTGAAGATTTCTGAGAATCGAATGAATTTGTAGCTCGTTTTTTAAAGATTTTTCACATTTTTGGGAGAGTGGACAAGTTAGTTTATCTCTCAAAGATTTTCTCGAGTATTTGTTGAAAATTTCTTTACTAATCCTCCCACAAGGACCAGGACCTTATCCTTCATATTTATCAGGTTACTTTATCCTTTATCAGGTTCCTATCCTTCAAAGCGTTTGCCTTATTCATTGATTTGAATACTGAAGTGACAGTTTTGAGTAGTTTTTAATATTTTCCATCTTTTCCCAGCAAAATAGAATGTGTTTTTGAACTCTTAACCTCCACAAAACATTGTTGTTAAGTTCCAAGTGATATCAAGAAGATAAATACATTCAATTACATTATTTATTTAATAGTTCAAATGACAGACACCAAACTATCAGGTTGTATGTTTAATTTTATTTGATGACAGAGTGAAAAGTGATCGAAGAACATGTGAATTGTGAAGTTTTTTGTGTAATGTTCCATAGATCGTGCTTACTTGTTACGTAGAGGTACGTGGAACACAGTGGAAAATATTATGTACGTCATTGTGTAGAGCGTTAGTTTCTCCTTGAGCAAGGAAAATTCATTTTAGTTGTTTTTCTACGCTGATGATTGAGTTTGTTCAATTCGTTCAAAATTGAGTGCTACAAGTTCCCCAACCTGGATACGTACGATTTTGATAATCATGGACTACTCCCCCTTCCTGGTACTGATTTGTCGGAGTACATGACAGAACAATGGTGAGTTACTGCTTTTATTAAGTATTTTATTGTTGTGTTAATGTCATAAAATTGTTTAATAATGTCACAAACTTAAACGATTCCAGTTTTTCCCAGTGATGCGTTTCTGCAACTAATACAGTAATACTTGAATATTACAATACTATAGTATCGTATATAGTATAGTAATAGTATAGTATATACAGTATAGTAACTCTTTTTTCTTTTTTTTCATAGGATGAAGCCCACATAGGTCTGAGACCTGTGCGTGAGTAATGAATTGGATGATGGTGATTGATGAGTTGGACCTACTGTTTTAGGTGGGTTCCGAACCACCGGAAAGTGATTTTACAGCAGAGAACAGAGTCTTTTTTGCTGGCCAATCCAATCGGCCACCCTTACAAAGATGGCCCAGGAGTTTCGTAGCTTATCTCTGATTGAACTGATACCTGCTACGGCACTCGGCTATCACTTCCCCAGCATATCGCTTGTGTTTTCACTACTATTGTACAAATCATACAATTATTGCATGTGTAGTAACTTGGCTCTCAAGCATGAACTGAAGACTCGTTTTTACATGTTTTACTAGAAAAAAATTAACTGTTCATGCTCGTATTTACTAGTCATGTTTTAAATAAATAATTGATGGCTTCAAGAGGCTTACACAAGTTATTTTTAATAAAGAAAATTTCAATAATTGAGCATCTTCTAGGAAAGCTCATCAGATATCAATCAAAATAGCCAGAAGAATGAATAGAGGAGTATCAGTTGAATGAGTAATTACTATTAATACTAAGTATTAGTATAGTAATACTTGAGTAAAGTATAGGGAAGTGATAGCCGAGTGCCCTAGCATGTATCTGTTCAATCAGAGATAAGCTACGAAACTCCTGGGCCATCTTTGTATCGGTGACCGATTGAATTGGCCAGCAAAAAAGGCTCTGTTCTCTGCTGTAAAGTCACTTCCTGGTGGCTTGGAACCCACCTAAAACTGTAGGTCCAACTCATCAATCACCATCATCCAATTCATTACCCACGCCCAGGTCTCAGACCTATGTGGGCTTCATCCTACGAAAAAAAGTGTACTATACCATAATTTACTGTACTATATACTATAGTATAGTAATATTCAAGTATGACTATTAATAATAAGTATTAGTTGAGGACTTTGCAATGATCTAAAAATCTATAAAGATGCTTTTATAATCTATTTCCAATAGAGAAAGGTCCAATAATATAAAAAATCAAGAATACTTTGGGGGAACTCATCAATGATCTGACAATGGTCAGATGAATAAATGCAGGAACATTTGGCAAACATATAAAAATCAGTGATTCCTAATTGCCTTGATAGAATTACAGCAAATGTTTGTTTTTTTAATGGAGATATGCCCTGGAGTTTTATGAAAAATCTGTGTGTTTAAGGAGGGTTACCAACAAAATAATGCGAGAACGGTTTTCCTTGAAATTGATTCAACGCAGTGCGTGAATTGTGGGAAAGAACACTAAAAACTTAAGGTTCGTACGATTTAAATCGAAAACAAGGATTCATTTTTGTGTGGGTGTCATCTCTTTAAAAGCTTTTCCCCCTTGAGTCAATAACTGAAATTTTCTCCGAACGTTTTGGTTGAATCCACTTACATTGATATTTATATTTTTTTTTTGAGGAGAGAAGCCCACATAGGTATTAGACCTGTGCGTGGATAATGAGTTGGATGATAGTGATTGATGAGTTGGACCTACAGTTTTAGGTGGGTTCCGAACCACCGGGAAGTGATTTTACAGCAGAGAACAGTGTCTTTTTTGCTGGCCAATCTAATCGGTCACCGTTACAAACAGGTCCTACGAGAACGCAGCTTATCTATCTGATTGAACAGATACCTGCTACGGCTCGCGGCTATCACTCCCTGATATAAAAATGGAATAACATATTTTCCCATCCACTATCAGATTGGTTGGTTTTGATAATTGATATGAAATAAAGGCTTATGGAATAGGTAAATGCTTATCAGATAGTCTTCATCTAGAAGAAAATGTATGATCAAAAGTAAATGATAGTTAATAATAATAAGTGAAGGGTTCGGGGACAGTAAGGTTATTACAACAAAATACAAACGCGGATGCCCTATACATGCAGAACAAACTAAAGAAGAACTATTCATTTTGGGAAACGATTCTGACTCGAGGATGATGAATTTTGGACAGGAAAATGAATGTTTCAAGAGCGAGCAATGTTACTATTATCATGCCAATGATGAGGAAGTATTTATGGAGCATGATGAAGAGGTTGATGAACAGGTTATTTCGAGTTACATGGAACATGAAGATGAAAGTGCTGCAGAATGCACTCCCGAAATAATTCCAGAATGTCAGCAGTCAATCTCCGACATGATTCAGCCACAGGGCGAGAAAATAGCAGAGCCTGATGTTCTGGAATCAAAGAGCAAAATAAGGAAGCAAAACGCTTGCATGAATGTTTGCCTGAAACTCATCAAGAAAAGGAATGGCGAAATTTGTGTGGTGAAAGATGAGGATTGTGGCTGTGGAAATCATAAATAAATGAGAGAGTGTGAGTAGTAGAGGATTGAAATGCAGGAAGTTTGGGTGCTCTATTCAAGGAGTACGCGATAGGGATTACTCGGTTCAATATCATGTGAAAATAATGTACCTTGTTGTTATAACAAAAGTTGTTAAGAAAGTAAAGTTACTGATATAGGCTATTCAACTTTCTTTGTAGTGGTGAAGGTGATATTGTGGAAGGTATCCATAATGAATAATAAGACGAAATTGTAACAACCACATTTATTAATAAATATAGAGATACTAGTTTCGGTTGTTATACCATTATCAATCTCAAACAAACTAAAACTTAAGTACAGAGTAGCTGACTATATACTAAAAATCGTGACCGTGCTTCAATGACTTGATGTTACAAGCTTTATTATCACTTACCCGGTGGTTCGGAACCCACCTAAAATAGTAGGTCCACCATGTTCCCCGTAACATGGCTCAAACGGCGAGGTGGAACTTCCCGGAAGGGTCTCCCCACCATTAAAAGCCATACGCTTAATATTATTATATACTAAACATGGAATGATAAAATTGGCTAAGCAAGAAAGAGGCTGACCTTCATTGAAGGTTGTGATTGGTTGAAGGCCATAACAAGTCACGCCCCCTGGTGGGAGGAGTAACAAGCAAAAATGTTCTTGATTTGACTCTTATTTTTGCTTGTTACTGCTTCCACCAGGGAGCGTGATTTGTTATGGCCTTCAACCAATCACAACCTTCAATGAAGGTCAACCTCTTTCTTGCTTAGCCAATAGTATCATTCCATGTTTAGTATATAATAATATTAAGCGTATGGTTTTTAATGGTGGGGAGACCCTTCCGGGTAGTTCCACCTCGCCGTTTGTGCCATGTTACGAGGAACATGGTGGACCTACTATTTTAGGTGGGTTCCGAACCACCGGGTAAGTGATAATAAAGCTTGTAACATCAAGTCATTGAAGCACGGTCACGATTTTTAGTATATAGTCAGCTACTCTGTACTTAAGTTTTAGTTTGTTTGAGATTGATAATGGTATAACAACCGAAACTAGTATCTCTATATTTATTAATAAATGTGGTTGTTACAATTTCGTCTTATTATTCATTATTAATAGTTTTCATTAAATTGATTATATGCATTGAATACTTAACAACTTCAACAACTCCAAAAATCTGTTACTTTTTATTCAGACAGTAGCAGTGCAACATATAAATCTACAAACTCTGTACTTCATTCGACTACTTTGTAGTTCCACGAATCAATTCCTAATAACAAATTCAACTTTAATTCTGTTTATTGCATCCATCTTGATAATTTTTATTTTCCATCAATAAACCAGCGACAAATCACTCGTTCATTCTACTGATAAAAAAAAATATAAATACTGATAAGTGTATAGCGAAAGCTTTTAAAACGTTATGATTATTTTATGAAGCATGCTTCTCTACGGTAATAACCCAATATGAGCTGTTTGTTGAAGCTCTTGAACTCACTGAATATAGAATATGGAATGTATATAGTAATACAATTCATACTCTGACGCAAGTAAATACATTAGTTGCCCGAAACATTCTCTTATCAATTTTCAGCACAATGAATTTGTTATTGACGTTTCTAACTAGTCAAGATTTGCGCTGCTGATGTTATTGGTGTAAAAGCCAATATTTCATTCTGGCGAATAGATTACTAAAGAAACTTTGCGAACAAATCTCTGTTTTAAAAAGCAATGTTTTTATGATCAGTGCCATTCGAGTTGAAATAATGTTGTAATAGGAGATGGATCTAGTTTTAGTAAATAAATTAATGAGTTGTTTTGTCACAGGAGAAATTTGAGTATTTATTTTCTTGAATTGATTCATTCTTTGAATTGTTCATGACGTCGTTTACGTTTTTTTATCAATTCAATCCTTGAGATCTCATGTTTTTCAAATTAATCCTGATGTTTTTCAAGTACAGTACTAATAGATACGTACCAATGTAAGACTCCAATTAATAGAATAGAATGTTTTATTTCACTTTATCAAAATACTGTACAATGAAAGAGAAGAAAGAAGAAATATTCACAGGGTACAAATTTATACAATAGTAGTTTATGCAACGATTTTATTTTGACCCTTATTAAAGCACGAGTTAGATGTAAGTTATAACACGAGCGAATGCGAGTGTTATAAATATCTCACGAGTGCTTTAATGGCCAAATAAAATCGTTGCATACACTATTTTATCTACGACCACTAGTATACATTTAATTAAAACAATTTCATTTTACCTGTGAATGTCAAAGATACCTAACCTCTCATCTCAAATATGAGAAGTTATAGTAGATTGTTAGGTTAAAGTAGCTGGTGTAGCAGTTTGATGAAATCAGCTGATAGTTTCACAATATTGAATTACGATATTGATTCCATCAAAAATGCTTCTGATTGGTCCAGAACCCGTGTTATAATGTAGAACCTGTACTATAATGAGCTCTTTATGCAACGGGTTTCAAAAAGCATTTCGAAAAGACAGCTGTTTTGGCATCAATTGTGAAACTGTAATGTATACATTATGACATGGTCGTAGATAAAATTAATTAGTGACTACAAAAGCATAGTTTAATCACATTTTATACAGCAAAATTATAAATCTCAATCATAGCAAAGAAAAAGATAATAAATAAACAAAAT
>OX418227.1:31287893-31365393 GCA_948455865.1 Conomelus anceps | reverse complement strand
ACGTACATGATTATAATACAAGAAGCCGAGGAGATTATCACTTGGTGGGTCACGATAGTAGCTTATTCAAACAAAAACCTAGTTATATTGGTAGGAAACTCTACAACAAGCTACCGCAGTTTTTAAAGAGTCTTGAAAATATAGAAATATTTAAAAAACAATTGAAAAAATATTTAGTTGGTAAAGCTTTTTATAGTGTACAAGAGTTCCTTTCTCATCAAAATTAAGCCTCACCCCAACTAATTGATATAGTAATTATGGTAACTAGTGTATAAGAGTATAATATTGTTGATCTGGCTTGTCTTATACTCCATAGTTTCCAAGACGTAATGTACAAAAAAAGTATTGTTTTGGAGGCCAATGCCATTCTCGCGGCGATCCACCTGTATCAGTGTTAGAAAGAATGGGAAATAATCTTGAAATATGATAAAGCAACCGATAATATCAATCAGTGATAATCAGTTGGCACCCGAAATTAATTCTGCCGGATTCCGCTCGTACTACCAGCTGAGTTTCGCCTTTCAATTTCCCTATCATCTGCCTCTCTTATCAGAAATAGTCGGCGGAAAATTTATGGCCGTCAAGTTGGCAACTCTGCTACTACGTAGCTCGTGACGTCACGAGTCTGTTTTCCCATTACGTCACGCAGGCCTCTCTTCTGCCCACGCTTTGCAAGTTATTATTGGTTTTAATGTTGCCATAGTGTGAATCTTTTACTCTCATTTTTGTGCAGCACTGTTTTTGGTATTCATAGTGTATCATGAGATGCATCTCTTTCAAGCGGACTTCATACACTCAATATCATTGTCCAATATTAAAAATCACTTCACGGTGGTTCGGAACCCACCTAAAACTGTAGGTCCAACTCATAAATCACCATCATCCAACTCATTACCCACGCACAGGTCTCAGACCTATGTGGGCTTCATCCTAAAAAAAAAAAATATTAAAAATTGTAGCCTACGCACTTCACTTCGTTCATATCCACCTAAACTAAACTCGAATTTGAGTCGAAATATTTTCTTAATGTGGGTGCAAATAACTAATACAATAATAACTAATAAGATAACTAATAACGAAAACTAGTGAGCCCAACAGGCTGGAGAACTCGCTTGCAAACAACTAATTTTGGAAAGGGAAACTCATTTGGGAAGCTTATCCTAGGGGAAGGTGGTAACGAAAAACGGCTGTTTTGAAAATAATGATTTAGATAAAATTCACAAGACATCTATCACTTGAAGTTCAATTTCATTGTTGCTCTGATACACACATTTATTTTCCACAAAAAAGACCTACCGTACTCATATACTTATATATCAGGGCAATGGAATTAGTGTATCAATCTATACTTATATATCAGGGCAATGGAATTAGTGTATCAATCTATAGAGAAGATATATTTACCACATGAAAAACAGCCGTTTATATATCCATATATCAGGGCAATGAAACTAGTATATCAGCTTATAGAGATCCTATAAAAAGCCTGATCGCATTTATTCACCTACAGCTGATGATAGCTCAAAATATATTTTGAAATCTACTGCGAATTCCATATGGCGAAAACAACTATTTTCTTAAATATAGTAATATAATAGATTAATGAAGGGGTGAGAACCTATCGTTTTGTTTCGCCTCAAAAAGGATGAAGGAGTGGGTCAATTTCATTGGCCAACGAACTTGACCTGTCTAAAGATACCAAGAATCTGTGTTTCAAATTTGAAGTTGATTGATAAAGGCGTTCGAAAGTTATCGTGGAACATACAAACAAACACACAACGCCTCGAGCCTCAAGTCAAAAGGAAGAACTCGCTTTGCTCGTTCAAAAATAACTAATACCCGGTTTCTCAGTCCTTAGATGAATCATTCAATAGCTATAGATTCAATAAATACATTTGATAGACATTATAGACTGTATTTTCAAATATATACTTTATAGAAAGAGTTATAGTTATAGTTTATAGAAATGCAACTGTCATGTTTATGAATTTGATTAAGTTATAGGACCGATAAACAGTTATTAAACTAATTAGAAGCCATGAATAATTGCTTTGAATTGGCCCCAGAACTATAAAGCTTATTAGTTTATTGCGAGAAACAAAGAAGTGATATGAATGACGTGATTATATGCAGATTACAGCCTCTAATCGTATGCAACGATAATATATGAGTCATTTTACAGCCCTGCTCAAAACAATTTTTTGTAGCCTATTAATCAGTCCTTATGGTTTATACTATCTTCCTTAGGTTTCGAAAACGCGTTTACATAAAAACATATTGAAGACTTGTTTGTACGAGTCAATTGAATCTAGAACCTATTTACTAATTTAATATTCTTTTTTATCTTATCCTTCATTTCTTTCCCCTCTTCTTCGTTTATTCTACCGTTTCTCCTCTCATCTTCATTTTTCTCCTAATTCCTCTTCCTTTCCTCCTCCTTCAACCCCTTATTCTCCAGCGCTAGAGATTCGTCGACGAAGGACATCATCAAGACGTTTATATATATCAGATGATCCCTTATACAAATTTCTTTTCCTACAGTGACCCGAAAAAGTGCATATTTTTGCACTAACTGTAGCACGCAAAAGTGCGGGAAAGTGAATTCCAGTGCGCGAAAATACTTCTCCTACAGTGCCCTGAAAAAGTGCCTATTTTTGCACTAACTATAGCATGCAAAATAGTCTATTCCTGTAACAGTGCGGGAAAGTAAATTCCAGTGCGCGAAAATACTTTTCGCACTCCAGATTTGCAACCTAACAACACAAAATAGTGAGCATGTATTACGCAGGTTCCTATTCTGAATTCAAAAATAGGCTGGCCACTCTGCTTCAGCCACGCAAAGTCAGCTGTAGTTGTTGTCGAAATCGATTTGATTCGAAGATAGGTTATGTGAGGTTATGTATGTCTTGTTTTGTTCTGTTTAAATTACTTTATACATTACTGTAGGAAAAATTAAATGTGTAATACGAGCGTAAATTATAGTTTTCCACTCGCCTTTGGCTCGTGAAAAAAACTGTTTCTCTCGATGCAGAAATATCCCACTTTTCGCTCTAGTTACACACATAGCTATTTACAACAAAATGAAAAGGCCTTTCGTTTCAGATGCGTATATAGTTGCCTGTGATTATTTTATAATGCTTTATTCAATTTCCAAATTCGGGTTACTTCAATTTTGACTTTCAAGTCATTCCAAGTAAAACCTTGAACTTCCTGTCTAGAACTACATTGCTACAAGAACTAAAGTTCTACTACTACTAGTAAAGAAACTACTACGAACCAAGTGAGGACGAGCCTTTTAAAATTTAAAACCCCACAGCGATGTTGTCGTCTGGGTTTCTCAGACATAAACAGATGGCCTTCCTGAAAGTAAATGTTTGGGGGAGTCTGTCAGTCTTCTTCCTCCTCCTCCTCCATGACCGCACCGAAACCACTCACACCACTGAATAATCGCTCTTTTTTATGCTTCTTCTCCTTTATTTCCTTGCTTTCTTTATTGATTTCATTTTGCAACTGTAGGATCACAAAGTAGACTACTGTGGACTTAATTATTTGGGACAGAGTTTCCTTTTCTTAGGGTGCTTACGCAGTGCAGCTTATGATACTCGATGATAATCGGAGGATTATAGATGCAGGATCATAGATACAAATTGTAACTCATGCTGTGGGAATGGCATATGACAGACTGGAGCAGCTTTCTACAATTCACCAACCCATCATACACCATTCCCCAGCATGTCTTTGATTTCGCATCTTTGATAAACATCGGTTATTGATGTTCAACCTGTGCAAACACCCAAATAATCAATTCCATCGATTTAGAAGAATAAACTAAGATAAGAGACGATAGATTGATAATCAGCTCGCTAGATTGAATGACAAAAAGTTACTTTTTACAGCTTACCATGGGCTCTTACTGTCACATATTAGCTATGCTATCTTAGAATGGGATAATTCATCTAAACAAAACCTTGATAAGATGTTTAAGATCCAAAAGAAAGCGATTAGGTGTATGGAAAGATTAAATAGATTAGATTCATGTAGGTCGTTGTTCAAGAGACTTCGTCTCCTAACTGTACCCTCCTTATATGTGTATGAAGCTACTTTATATGTAAAAACGAATGATATTAACCAAAATCTTGACGTACACGATTATAATACAAGAAGCCGAGGAGATTATCACTTGGTGAGTCACAATAGTAGCTTATTCAAACAAAAACCTAGTTATATTGGTAGGAAACTCTACAACAAGCTGTCGCAGTTTTTAAAGTCTTGAAAATATAGAAATATTTAAAAAACGATTGAAAAAATATTTAGTGGGTAAAGCTTTTTATAGTGTACAAGAGTTCCTTTCTCATCAAAACTAAGCCTCACCCCAACTAATTGATATAGTAATTATGGTAACTAGTGTATAATATTGTTGATCTGACTTGTCTTATACTCCCTGCCTAACTGGAGTCTCCAAGACGTAATTTACAAAAAAAATGAATAAGTGAGGAAACGACTATAAGGTTCAATGTCTAATGTTTGAACAACTAAACGTCCAATGTTTAGAAGCAAAAAAACAAGATGAAGGAAAATATTGTTGATGAAAATTAAAAAAAATCGAGCGTAAGAAGTTTAGAAAATTATTTTTAAAGAATAAACTGAATAATTAACTAGACTAGACAGAAGCTCATGGTTTCTCTGATAACATTGAATAGATAAAGATAAGATAAGAATGTTGGATAATATTGAACCGTGAAATAAGAAAAAATGATATTTCAAAAAACAATGTAAGATAATATCAAAAGATAAATGGGAAGAAATAAAATTTCAAATTTTAAAAAACTGAATGGAAACTAAGTAGGAACTAATAATAACGTATTTCGTTGAGAATTTAAGAAATTAATAAACAAAATAAAAACTTAAAAAGAAAGAATTGTAAATTCCAATTACCTTGAAGTGCATTTTGAAACTTGTAAAAAGTTTTCTTTCAGTTCTTTTCATTGTTTAATTTATTGTAAGCATTCATTCTATTATTGTGTTTTATTTTATTATAGGCACCTGCTGTAAAACCTTTTTCAGGTTTAGCGGGACCATTTTGTAATGTCTTTTTATGTAATAAAAAAAAATTGATTAATGTAAAGGAAGTTTCAAATAAGAGGATTGTGTGGTTCACGTAGATTATGTGGAGATTATGTGCTGTAGTATACGGTAGTTGAACACGTACTTCACTTAGTTTGGAATTTTAGTAATGCGGGTTGTCTATTGTTTCCTGAAAATGGAATGTTCAATTACAGTACTAAGTGACCATCCAGATTGGTAGAATCAATTTTAAAAACTGATTTTTTCGAAATTACCTATAGATTCACTTCAATACCAAACAGACCCGTTACATCTCAACTAAAAACTAAGTATATTAAATCTATTTATAGGGGCAAAGTATAAAAAATTAAATTTATTCATTTCCACCTAGGAAAATTATTCACAAAAAAAGGCCTTAATTGAAAAAATAGAAACAAAGCTGAACTTTTTTCAATCAATTCTACGCATCCTAAAAAAGAGTTCCTGAGTTTTCGTCGGTTTCTGATCTGTGCTTAACTTTTGGGGGTCCAAAAACCCCCAAAACAATTTTTTTTTTTAATTTTTGGCCTAAAACTTGAATACTATTCAACGCGTTGAAAATATTATTCCATTCAAAGTTGAAGAGAGTGAAATTTCACTTCGGTTGATGTATTAAATCTTCAAATCAGTTTAGCCGTTCATTCACAATCAATAATAATTAATTATATATTTTTACCCCCCCCCCCCATCATAAAAAATGAGTTCTCCTGGTTGAGATGAATTTATCTGGTAAATCCTCCTTTTAACGCAAATGTTAAAGGAATAAAGTTGTAGAGCATTCAATTTTATTTCAGAAAAGTCCTCATTTGCAACATTTTGTAGATTTTTTCAAAAGATATACGTAAAAAACAAATCGTACGTAAACGATGATTATGTGCAGTCTGGCGGCGTTGTGAACTCTTTTATTTTTTTTTTATTGCTGATGATGCCCACTTGAGTCTGAGACTTATGCGTGGGTAATGAGGTGAATGATTAGGCCTACACATAAATGCCTGACGGTGGAGTGGGATAATACGATAGCGATAATATTATCATGATACAACTGTTTTGATCAATCGTGTATGAAGTAAGCGGTTTTGATATATCTTTCTAACATCCAATATCTACTTTATATAGTCGTAGATAGATCCTATTAGTTTATATCCTATTATATTAATCAATGGATTACAAAGAAAATATAATGGGCTATATACAGTTATATAGATTACGAAAAGGAATCTATTGTTATTCATTGTTGAATTTGATTGTAATATAGTGTCTTAATAAAATATCCCTCAAATAGCTTACAGCTAGAGGGATACTATTGCATTGTGTAATGTTCAAATAAAATAAATAAATAAATAAAATCTCTCATTGGAAGTCGTGGTGGCGCAATCAGTTATGGCGTTATTTCTGATTGCCCTCTGGCTGGAAGCTTCTCCTGCGGCCACGAGTTGGAATCTCGTTCAACCTTGGATGTTTTGTGTCATCCTTCGCCTCATTACCCACGCACAAGTCTCAGACTCACTAAAAAAGAACTCCACGCTGGAGGTCTGATATTGGCTTCAAAGTAGTCACACCCTTTAGTAATAAATAGAGCAAGAAGCCTACCAATACGAAATAAAAATGATAAACAAGAAAAACACTAGGCTACCAATCACACATCAACAACATAACAGTTTGGTAACGTGTTTTCAACTTGTTTATCAATAATATTTTCGTTCCTGGATATCTTGTTCCATGACGAACTGCGTTGTTAATATTAACTTTTTAAGTGAATTAAACGACTTGCAGTCAAATTTTATCAAAATAAGTAGTATTTCACTTACTTCTGTAGGCCGAACGTTTTCGAGTTGTTAAAACCCTTGAAGATGGGTTTTAACAACTCGAAAACGTTCGGCCTACAGAGTGAGTAAAATACTACTTATTCTTGATGAAAATTTGACTGCAAGTCGTTGTATTCACTTAAAAAGTTGATATTTTCGTATTGTTTGGGATTGCCGATATCTATGCTCCATCTACTGTTTCTATTTTCTTTCTTTTCTTTTTCGTACTTATGTTGCCCACAAGACTTGTGCGTAGGTAATGAGTGGGTGATAATGATGTTATGTATTTTCCTACAGTTTTAGGTGGGTTCCGAACCACTACGTAAGTGATAATAAAGCTGATAACATCGCTTTTTTTTTACCGGTCACCCTTCTCAGCGTAGGCCCGTGTTCTCGTGACTGAGCATCAGTTGCACATAGATGCGTTCTGTGCAACTAGACAGTTAAACAACTGTTAGGGAAGTGATAGCCGAGTGCCGTAGCAGGTATCTGTTCAATCAGAGATAAGCTACGAATCTCCTGGGCGCTCTTTGTAAGGGTGACCGATTGGATTGGCCAGCAAAAAAGACTCAGCCCTCTGCTGTAAAATCACTTCCCGGTGGTTCGGTATACACCTAAAACTGTAGGTCCAACACATCAATCACCATCATTCAATTCATTACCCACGCACAGGTCTCAGACCTATGTGGGCTTCTTCCTCCGAAAAAAAACTGAAGAGTTGTGCGAGGGCGTCTGGATTCAATTTTAAAAATTCTATTTTGACAGAGGTAAAGTCCTTTTAATGCCACAAAGATGAACTCAGATAAAACGGGAGCTCATTAGAGTGGTCGAGATGCGACTATCGAGGCAACGAGGCAAATAACTAGGAATAATATTTATGATTGAAGAACTAGTTGAAAGTACTTATAGCGGCTGCCGTTGTTGCATAAGACGCTTTGCTTGGTTGCCATGGCAACAAGGGCGAACAGACGTCACGACGTAAGGGGCGAGCGTCGACCTTCGCTCAAGGGATCATAAAGCGATCCGATTATTATCGAGGCATTAATTATTATCGATATTACTATCGAAATATCGATAAACATTCGACTGCTAATTTTATGCATTGCAGTGCTGCTTGCTTGCACTTGAGGCTGTGCACGGGGGTTTTTGGACATATATTTTCCCCGAAGTTTCTTGTATTAGATGTTATGGGGGCTTTAAAATGTTATCCATTGCCATGCACAATTTTTTTTCATCAATTATTTTGTGAAATATGGGGGTTTAAAGTTGAAATTGTTCAGTTATTAGGGACAATTGATCTCCCCGACATATTTTTTCAGATTATCAAAATTTCATTTTGAAAAAATAATTGTTTGGTTGAAATTAAAAATGTGTCATTTTATTCCTTTTACTTCAGCCTGCTGTCGTTTAAGCGGTCGTGGGTTCGAATCCCGCTCCTCCGTCTGGCATCTATGTGTAATCAATCACCTCATTACCCACGCACAAGTCTCTGACTTTTGTGGGCATAATCAGCAATAAAAAAAGTGATAGCCGCGAGCCGTAGCAGGTATCTGTTCAATCAGAGATAAGTTGCGTTCTCGTAGGTCCTGTTTGTAACGGTGACCGATTAGATTAGCCAGCAAAAAAGACTGTTCTCTGCTGTAAAATCACTTCCCGGTGGTTCGGAACCCACCTAAAACTGTAGGTCCAACTCATCAATCACCATCGTCCAACTCATTACCCACGCACAGTTCTCAGATCTATGTGGGCTTCATCCTCAGAAAAAAAAGTCTCTGTTTGAAAAAAAATGATCAAAAATTTATGAAAACTTGTATGAGGGATCAATTGCCCCCAATTGTTTGGATGGGTGACCGACCTGCTATGAACTGATGTTTTCAGCTTTATTATCACTTATATGGTGGTTCGGAACCTAAATTGCAGGTTCACCATTTTCCCCATAAAATTTCTGTAACGGCGTGGTGGAAGTATCGGTAAGAGCCTTCCTACCACTATATTTCTGTGAAAATTTGATTTACTTCAACCATTTCAAAAATAATTCCAAATAGAGTTTATATTATATAGAGCAACAGTTCTGTGTTACAATCACTATAACTATGCTATTCGAAAACTACTGTTGTCTGATGTGGGCTTATAAATAAACACGGCATCAAGGTGAATAGGCTCTTCTCAGGAGTAAAGAGTTGTATAGTAGTTCTGTAGCAGCATAGCTATATATACGTAGTAGTAATAGCTATAGTTATAGTGGCCTTGATCTGTTCACCGTGCTCAGGATATGATTCTAATTGAGGAAATAACCTGGCCTTCGAGTTGTAGCTGGCTATTTCTAGATACTCTCCCCACTTTATTTTACTATTGTTGTCTTGTTTATTATTTTTCCAACCATAATAATTGTTCAATTTTTACGACGCCATGTCACTGTTGCTGAATTTCCGTTGGAGTGATAACAGCTCCTTTTGCAAGTTTCAAGTTGAGTTTTTTCTTTTTTTCGAAGGAGTTTCGTAGCTTATCTCTGATTGAACAGATATCTGCTACGGCACTCGGCTATCACTCCTTTTTCTAATTACATCTATCTTAAGATTTATTAATCTAGACTACAAATTGACAATGGAAGGGAAACCCACATAGGTCTGAGACCTGTGTGTGGGTAATGAATTTGGATGATGGTGATTGATGAGTTGGACCTAGTTTTAGGTGGGTTCCGAACCATAGGGAAGTGATTTTACAGCAGAGAACAGAGTATTTTTTGCTGGCCAATGCAATCAGTCACCCTTATAAAGAGCGCCCACGAGTTTCGTAGGTTATCTCTGATTGAACAGATACCTGCTACGGCACTCGGCTATCACTTCCTCAGTTGTGTGTGGAAATGTAATATTAACAGAGAATTTAGGCAAATCTACGTTTTAACGATAGCGCTAATGCTAACCTGAACACTCTATACATTTGCCTGCTCCATTTTGCAGAAAGGACGGACAATTTACAATTTACAATCTGGTTAATTTTAATATTCCAATTTTTATGTGATACAGAAAGTTGTTTTTGTGTTATAAGTACAATTGTAAGTTATATAACTTACTTGACTGGCAAAAACTAACATTACGTTATCTGCTCTACTATCATTTTCTTTATGGTTCGGAGCCCACCTAAAACCGTAGGTTTACAATACACCATTATCATCCACTCATTACCTTTTCAAGAGAATCGGACTCAGGTCAGTTCCTCGTCATCAGCACGAATAAAAAAATATATTGTTGACATAAAACTCTTGATAAATATAATGGTTTATTTCAAATATAAACTTGCGTTTGAGACAAATGTTATAAAACTGTAAAGTTACGAGAGTATATATGTTAATCTGACGTCTTATATTCCATAACTGGAGTCTCCAAGACGTAATCTACAAAAATTTGCGTAAATAATTTAGCTGTTCAAATCTCTAGTAAAAAATTGACCGGAGATTAGTTTTCTCCACTTGATTGTTCTTGATGCAACTGATTTCAAATAAAATCAAATATTCTTTGTATTGGCGAAGGTGATATTGTGGAAGGTTTCCATAATGAATAATAAGACGAAATTGTCACAACCACATTTATTAAAACTTTGAGAAACTAGTTTCGGTTGTTACAAATCAAATCAAATATTCTTTATTCCACCAAAAAAGACATGTTACAAAAAAATATGACACTTGCACATAATTACTGGAAAACCCCTACAACCCTAACAAGAGTTTGCTTTCTTCACTTTCAAACAAGAGTTTGATTGAGATTGATAATGGTGTAACAACCGAAACTAGTTTCTTTAAGGTTTAATAAATGTGGTTGTGACAATTTCGTCTAATTATTAAAAATCAATTATTTTTATTTACCATCTTAAGTTTTTAATAAATGTGGTTGTGGCAATTTCGTCTTATTATTCAAAATCAAATATTTTTATTTACCATCTTATATATGTCACAAAATAAAAAACAGCTTAAAATTATAACTTTCAGTAGGCCTATACAGTAATATAAAAAACACCTCCATGCAGAAATAACGAAAAATAACAGTTTATTATTCGGCATTATCAAATAATAGGTTTGTGCGCTAGCACAGTAGTGACAAACTACCAAATTATTTGTTTTATTTTTTACTGCTTCCATACAGAGTATGATAACAATTGAGTTCATGTAGAAAAACTATAGAAAATATACACAAACTACCAAATGAACCAAGATCAGTTTGGCCCGTGATCAGAGATCGAATTTTGATTGACGTTGGTGCAACCGGCCATCAGCATTTTTGTATGTGAATTTTTAAAATCACATCCATTCAAAACGAACCTAACCTGAGCGCAGCAACTGGAATAACTGCCACCTGATGTTGAAGGGTGGTCTGGTGGCCTTATGGGTAGGGCACGAAGGAGCAAACAAGCCATCAGCTGTTTAGTGGGTTTCAAGCTTTAGTTGCAGTTGTTGAGCCTTGAGATCGCCTCCATTATAGTTTGTGACATGCATGGTAGTGTCCTAGTGCTTAGCGGTGAGAGTGGAATGATCAAATCAATACTCCTGTTTCATGAGTGCTCAGTTTAGGACGAATTGAGCCAGTCCGTGACTCCTTGGCATTGGCATGCATCATGCAGTTTAGAGTTTAGACTGCACTGTGGGTTGTAGACTTCTATTGGTGAATGGCCTTGAATTTGTTGTAGTCTGCCAGTGAGTGACCGTTCACCTTTCATGTGCGCCATTAATGCTAGGAAAACGGCCGGCATGCAACTTATTGCGAGGTGAGCATCCCAAGTAATGGAGGAGAAAGATTTTGATAGTATTTATGGCATTGTTTACGTAATATTCTGTACTATAGTAAATAAATAAAAATGAAATAGTGGATAACAAGATAACTGAGGATAAATTTACATTATTTCTAAGAACATTTTTTGTTTGTTTTAGCATGTATATTTATATAAAAATATAAATAAATATTTGGAAGGAAATTTTGAGCTGAATATTTTTTAGTTGAATAAAGTTACTAAATATTCGAGTTAACTTTGACTTTAGTTTATTTTGTATCATTTGTTTCTCTCGCTTTTTGTATGATATGAGAGGTTGGCTTGCAAGGGAAATACTTTTTTATTAGGTTTGAACTGTATTACTCCCACCAGCGAACAAGGTTTATCCTTCTGCTGGTTGGTGCCAAATATTTTAAAGGAAACATTTTTATTCTGTAATTACTCTAATAAATTGGTTATAACAATTTCTGGTTGTATAAATTTTGTGGCAATAAAGGAATTTGAATTTGAATTTTGTGGCAATTAAGTTACTAAATATTCTACAGACTATCACGCCGTGAAGCGTGATGGCCGTATTCTAGATAGATGTCTCTATTTTTCGCACTTTACAAAAAATTAGTACTCTAAATTAGTTCCACATGTTAAAACAAACAAAAAATTAAAAAAAAAAATCAAATTATCCTCAGTTATCTTGTTATCCACTATTTTATTTTTATTTATCTATTACAGTCAAACTTCTATCTTACGAACTTCCAAATATTTATTTTTATATAAATATACATGCTAAACCAAACAAATTATGTTCTTAGAAATAATGTCAATTTATCCTCAGTTATATTGTTATCCACTATTTAATTTTTATTTATTTATTACACAATCAAAGTTCTATCCTACAAACTTCCAAATAACTTCGTAAATAATTTTTATGGTGTCCCTAGACATTGAAATTTTGGCTTCTCATTAACGAATACCCTCTACAATGAATGTTTCGCCTGGATAATCGATTTCGTTGTACAAAAATTTATTCTTCATACTGTATATAACTGAACGTTAGGGTCCAATAGTGCTTCTGTTACAAAATTTAAAGACGAGACTAAATGCTTGTTGGTTATGTTTCACATGTTACTGGAAATTTTGTTTGGAAAATTATTATGTAATATAATGTATATTTTGAGATCAATATACAATTGACTTTTCAAACGAAAACTAAGTCATATCCTCTACAATGTTAATGAAAATTTGAAATTAAAAGGCTGAAATGTATAAGATTCTACGAAGAAAAATCATCATATCTTTTTAACGAATCGAAATGTTTTCTTGTACTTCGGTATGCATACTATTCCTCAAAATAAGAATACAGTGTTAATGCTGATCAACATTTATTTTTGAAAATCAGATTTAATTCATTCAAAATGGCGACCAAATTAAATTTTCAAATATGTTTGGAACCTGTTTATTTCATCAAAACAACCACTTGCATCGCAAATTTTGAAATTATTATTCTGAACAAAATTATACCTTATTTGTGAAAATCCAATCATAAATAATTAGTCTTGAATAATAATAATACAGGTGAATTCTTTATAGAAATAAATTTATCCTCATTCAAGAGGCCATTAATAATTGAATTTAAATCTAAGTAAATCTCTTTAAATGTATAATGCAATTTCTCTTCAATTTGTTTCAGGTGAGAACCAGTTCATTTTACAATGATGTTATTGTAAGTTAATATATTTTTCTACAATTTTTCAAGTAATCCAATCCTTATATTTTTAATTTCCTTTTAATTATTTTCTAACATAATGTATAAGATTGAAATTTATAGATTTCTATCCCATGAGGCTGTATAGCGTACTCTTTAGGGTACTTAAGCTTGTCTGCACAACATTCACCGGATAAGTAAAGCAGGTATCTCTTTAGTTACATAAGGATAAGCTTCGAATCCCTTGTCCTTCTTTGTAAGGGTGACCGATCGGATTGGCAAGCAAAAACGACTCTGTTCTCTGCTATGTAATCACTTCCCGGTGGTTCGGAACCCACTTAAACTGTAGGTCCAACTCATCAATCACCATCATCCAATTTATGACCCAAGCACAGGTCTCAGTTTATGTGGGCTTCATCCTAAAAAAGATTTTGGACAGATTTTTAGAACAACTTTGAACTAATACACGAGATACTATAGATTTTTTTTTTTGAGGATGATGCCCACATAGGTGTGAGACCTGTGCTTGGGTAATGAGTTGGATGATAGTGATTGATGAGTTGGACCTACAGTTTTAGGTGGGTTCCGAACCACCGGGAAGTGATTTTACAGCAGAGAACAGTGTCTTTTTTGCTGGCCAATCTAATCGGTCATCGTTACAAACAGGACCTACGAGAACGCAGCTTACCTCTATCTGATTGAACAGATACCTGCTACGGCTCGCGGCTATCACTTCCCTAATCTGATTGGACTGTCACCGTATCACGCCATTCCAATCTCATTTAAAATGGATTTCATGAGAATAATTATATCAGTATTGTTCATTAAGGTTATCTATCACATCACCATCACTAAGAATTGTTAATTTCACGGTTATAACACGGTTGATTTCCCGGTGCTTCGGAACCCACCTAAAACTGTAGGTCCAACTCATCAATCACTATCATCCAACTCATTACCCACGCACAAGTCTCAGACCTATGTGGGCTCCATCTTCCAAAAAAAAAAAAAAAAAAAAAAAAAAATACTACCAAATGACTAGAAGTGAAAAAAGCAGTCTTAACCTTCCCTACTCCTCGTTTGCGTAGTCCGCACTTTAGACCATATAATAACATACTGGTGCTGTTTGAACCGTCACCCGCAAAAGCAATCTGTGACTAAATGATCTATGACCTGTGACTAATGTCATAATAACGTAGGACTAAATGACTCATGAATGAAAAAGTTACATTTTTCACCATCTTCAATCTATTTTTCTCTTAATGGAGAGATTTCCCCGAGTTGTTACGGTGCTTCTATGATGAAAGATAAAATTTCATACACTTATATTTTCAGCCATTGGCGACAAAACAATGAGGTCATTCATTATCAAAACAAGTTAGATAGATGATGTAAAATTGTATTGAAATTCAAGAAGAAAATATTGCTCCAGTTCTAGTAGACATGATAGTGATGTAGTTAGGTACATTAATATGTATAAAATGATAGTGATCTATATGATAGTGATGTAGTTAGGTTGATTAATATGTATAAAATATGTTATACCTAATAATGATAATAAATACTCTATTCAAAGATCATGTATACCAATGTACAGTTATAAAGTTACACATTAGACACGTAACACCTTTTAGCACTCACATAACAACTAGGTAATTTTCTGTTCTAGTGGATTATTATGATTGTATACAGAGCCCCATCCAATTATTATGAATTATAAATAATGTCTTTTAGTCTACGAGTCTGATATTAATCAAGTTTAAATTGAAATTCCAGTTGAAGTAACCGATTTTTCAAATTTAACTTATAACAGCTATGTAGGATCATGTTCTCTTCATTTATCAGCCCTGTACAGTACTGTAATTAATAGTTAATTGGATCTAACTAATTAATACACAAAGGCATTTATTTAATTTCAATACTCTACATTTTCTATCACACATAAACATTTTACTACCACATTCGTCGCTTGTCCATTTGTTTCGGTTTGCTTCCATCACTATAGTATATTTTTATCGAGAATGGGAAGTGATAGCCGTGCCGTAGCAGGTATCTGTTCAATCAGAGATAAGCTACGACACTCCTGGGCCATCTTTGTAACGGTGACCGATTGGCAAAAAGACTGTTCTCTGCTGTAAAATCACTTCCCGGCGGTTCGGACCCACTTAAAACTGTAGGTCCAACTCATCAATCACCATCATCCAATTTATGACCCAAGCACAGGTCTCAGACCTATGTGGGCTTCATCCTCAGAAAAAAAATCTCAAACTGAAATACAGAATGATTAATCTATAATCTTCATGAACGAATACTGTTAATTTATGTATGGGAGCTTCTCATAGGCTGAACTACTATTCTCTACATTGGAGGTCTGTCATTGGCTGATACTAAGACACTCGTCGGTAACAGCTAGAGCTAGAAATAAACAATCAAATTTGAATAAGAATTATAGACAAGTAGAAAACAAGTGCCACAAATCAACATAATAATAAACGCGAAAAATATTGAAGGTCAGTATATCAAACAAGGTCAAGCAACAGGAAAAATTGAAAAATAAGTAAACGATTAAGATCCTAGTATGGGGGTTGTTATTGTGTATGATAAGTAACGTTAGACATTTAACACCTTTTAGCATACACATTCAGAATGATCAGCTAGTTTTCTGTTTTAGTGGATAATTAATATGGTAGACATATTACACATTACTGTATAACACATTTTAGCATACACATTCAGAACAACCAGGTTATTTTCTGTTTTAGTGGATAATTAGTATGATAATTATATGGTAGCGCAGTTGTTTGGAGCACTTGTATGAGATGAGATAAGGCTCTGGCTGGCTTCGTTCTTGCAGCCTTGTGTTCGAATCCCATTCATGGATGTTTCTCATCATTCACCTCATTGCCCACGCACAGGTCTCCAGATTATGTGGGCATAATCAGCAATAAAAAAATTAAAAATATTGAAAGCTTTAATTTCATTGAGAATGTCGTGTCAATCGAAACTATCTCGATTTTTATAGAATAAAATAGTTTTTTTTAATTTTTCCTTGACGTGGCAAAGTTTAGACTAAAAAGTCTACTCTTCCACAACCACTTCCATGAATTATAATGAATATATACAGTAATACAAACCAAAATTTAGTCTGTTTCATCTTCACATTCGTTGTAAATTTGTCACAATAAATAAATGAAAATAAAAAAGCATAAAATAATAATAAAAATAATGTGTTTTTAGAATAAAAGTGATTGCAACATGTGGCTTATAAGTATTTTAAATTAAGTAGGTCAACTGGAAAAACTTTAGATTATGCGTATATAATTTTCACCCAAAAAGGTCACCCACTTTACACAATAATGAAACGCACAAAGGTGGGTTTGGAACCCACCTAAAGAATTGGTCACATGTTTTTAATACCATGGCTCCAACGATATGGTGAAACTACCCGTAAAACGTTTCTCCACTAATGAAATGTGTTTATTTCATTATTATTGGGGATATTATGGTTTTTCATGAATCGGGTTCACTACATTAACCTCCACTAATCTACAATAATTTGCAATGCATTATTTTGTTTGTTATGTAGCTGCTTAGATGGCACAGCTATGGTATCCATGGATATCATTAACTGTAGATGTCCACATAGAGCTGTCACGAAACCATGGCCTTTTGATTATAACGGTATTAGACAAGAATTTTGCCAATGCATAGCAACTTTCCTCATTCAGTGAATGACTTAATAACTTGATGATTGAAGTGAATCCCACTATACCGTCTACTTTGTTTCTGTTTAAGCATCAGAACAAAGCAAAGCATTTAAGTTGAAGGAGCACTCAATGTTTAACTGAACGCAATTCTCTAATTGAGGGCAGGTTAATTAGTCTCTCGTACCTGATTAAGAGGGGCCACTTCTCTTGTCTGATGGTTCTTTTGCTTAGTTACAACCCTTTCTCAGTGAATATACTTTGACGATGTTCATCACCTGATATTCATTCACAGTAATTAATTGTCTTCTTAAAGGCCATTCGTCAATTCTCCCTGTTTCATTTGTTGGGTTACTCCCATCTCTCAAAGGTTTATAAAAGACTGCTGAAAATGTAGAAAATTTGTTAAATTCATTTTCTATTACTACATAAAGGAGTACTGCTTTATTTAAAATATCACGCATTTACACAAACTCCTCTAGTTTAATCAAGTTACAGATATTTTTGTATGGACAAAAGTTACAGATGTAATGTTGATAAAGTTACAAAGTTAATAAAGTTACAGATATACACACTTTGTATAGACACTAGGTCTATTATTGCAAAGTTTGATTCTATGACAAATATGTCAAAACAAATTCAATATTCCTTTGAAAGACCGATCAATTGAGCTCTCAATTAGAACGTCCAGTAATTATATATCTGATGTTTTCCATGACGAAATACTTGATGAACAATCTAATATCAAAATTGACACTGTATTTGTATTAAATATATGATTTTTACTCACTTATACTAAGAGTTACTGGAGGGATGCATTTCACCTTTAAAGAGAAGCTTCATCATCTGATGTTTACGGTTGATCAGCTGATGAAGCTTCTCTTTAGAAGTGAAATGCATCCCTCCAGTATAAGTGAGTGAAAATCTTATATTAAATAGAAATACAGTGTCAGTTTTTAAATTAAATTATATAATATCTTCATTTTTTCCCCAATCATTCAGCTTTATTCGTTGAATATTTTTCTATTTTATTTAAATGATCAACTAATGATTTTAAGAGGGGGTCAAAGAAGAGAGGGTAAACCAATGAGCCAGACATTGAAATTCGTAAACCAAGTTATTATTAACCCAGTTTTCTGTAATCGGTTTTGCTAACTACTGCGTGAAATTGTTTTTAATTTCTCATTGAATTGAGTTAATTTTTCTTTAAATAGACTTCGAGCAAAATCACGCTAACGATAACGATTTACTTTATATGTAAAAAAGATTGATATTAACCGAAATCTTGACGTACACGATTATAATACAAGAGGCCGAGGAGATTATCACTTGGTGAGTCACAATAGTAACTTATTCAAACAAAAATCTAGTTATATTGTTAGGAAACTCTACAACATGCTACCGCAGTTTTTAAAAGTCTTCAAAATATAGGAATATTAAAAAAACAATTATTTAGTTGATAAAGTTTTTTATAGTGTACAAGAGTGTTCTTTTCACATCAAAATTAAGCCTCATCTCAACTAATTGATATAGTAATGATGGTAACTAGTGTATAAGATTGTAAAATTGTTGATCTGACTTGTCTTATACTGGAGTCTCCAAGACGTAATCTACAAAAAATAACACTAATTATAATTTGACTAATTTTCTATTTCTCTACTTGCTCTAAATCTAAATCCAAAAGAGCAGTCTGATACTTGGATTAGATTAGATTTATTTTCTTTATTCATGCAAATTTACAAATTTTCATATGAATGATTAAAAACAAAATTATCATCATCGCATAGATATATACAGTAGTGAACTCAGGAAATACTATTTTTATAGTGCAAAGAATTATGTACAATGATCTCATTTGTATGATATTAATTATATTAACTACAGTAATGACAATCTAAGTGATGCAATTACATGAAATGGCGAAGTTTGGACAAGGATTCGTTCATTCTTGACACTTAACCAGTAAAATTAGACACATATAATCAAATGTTAAAATATGTGTTATCGTTAGCGCAGTTTTGCTCAAACGTTAAATAATCTACTTTCAATTATAGCAAGATTTCTTTAGACGTCCACTAATAAAGGTATAGTTTCAGTTTATGTCTGGTTGGTTTATAATGAAAATATTTTGAAGTCAGAAGTCCATTGGGCACTCAATAGAAACGTTCTTTTAGTGTTGATTTACCAGGCGCGGGGTGTAAATAAACGTCTGTGATATTAGGTGTTGTCCTGATGTATTGGACGGGTGTTGTTGGTGAAGAGTGAGTGGGGAAGGGGGGGGGGGGGCGATTCGAAAGGGGATGGGGAGGAGCACCCGTGTGGCTATTTATAGAGCAGTTTGGGAGATTATTGCCAAAGTCAGTTGGCCTAGTTTAGTGTGCTACATCAACAGCCGTGTCGTGCATGGATTCCTAGCATGGCGGTCCTGTTTCCCTTCCATGTTCAATTTGTAGTCTAGATTATTAAATTCCATCTTAAGATAGATGTAATTAGAAAAAGGAGTGATAGCCGAGTGCCGTAGCAGGTATCTGTTCAATCAGAGATAAGCTACGAAACTCCTGGGCTATTTTTGTGAAGGTGACCGATTGGATTGGCCAGCAATATACTCCGTTCTCTGCTGGAAAAACACTTCCCGTTGGTTCGGAACCCACCTAAAACTGTTGGTCCAACTCATCAATCACCATCATCCAATTCATAATTCATTACCCACGCACAGGTCTCAGACCTATTGGGCTTCATCCTTCGAAAAAATATCATTCTATTGCAGCAGAACAATCTTAATACATTAGCGACTATATGCTGTTATATACTCTTGCTCTAGATAATAAGGAATTGAAGGAGAAGACGAATGAGGAGAATAATGAAGGAAAGGAAAATTAAGGAGGAGAAGGATGAGGAGAAAAGGACGGATGAGGAGAAAAATGAAGGAGAAGACGAATGAGTGAAAAAGAATGAGGAGGAAGTTGAAGGAAAACAAGAAGTTCGAGAAGAATACAAGATGAAGGAGAAAGAAAAGAGGAGAAATAACTAGAAGAAGATAAGAGGTAGAAGTAGAAGAAGAGGAAGAAAGAGAGAAGAAGAGGAAGGAAAAGAGAAGAAGGAGAGGGATAAGAAAAAATAGGCTGTAAATGAAAATAAGTTATAAAGTTAGATATCCATATTCAATATAAAACAGTGACCAATGATTATAGCAAATTCACCTTTTATCAGTGGGTGTAAATTTCGTCAAAAATTCATAGATATTGTCAATAAACGGAAGTGTTTTCAGTAGCAGAGCTGACATATGTGATGACCTTGAAATGTGTTAATACAATTCCCGTGCGTGTCAGCTTGAATAGCTTTTGTGAGGTGAGGTTCTAGTCTGAAGATTATACAGATAGCACATGCATGGTTTCACCTCCTGCTGAATACGAGCCCCAACTTTCTCACCAACACCTGGCTCTGACAACTTCCTATATTGTACATTGTGCTGTTTACTTCGTATAATCTATAGATATGTTGTAGACAGTGTCTTCTATAGTAATACATGGTACAGTATATTTTATATACCTATGTATAAGCCAGTTGTTTCATTAGGTTTGATCTAGCTAGGTGGCCGTAGTAGAGGATTTTAGAATTCACCCCTTTTTTCGTACCAACTCTCGCATGCACGCTCACATTCCCACACGTCGTTCCTTCTCTCTCTTAGTCTCTCTCCTCTCTGATTCACTTCCCTTCAGTTCTTTTATTCTGTTCACCCACTTCCGGACAGCTTTCTGTTGAGTTGAAAAGACTTTAGTTTTGAAGAAACAGACAGAAGGTAATTTTGGTGAACGATTTGTTGTATAGGATAGAATATTGATTTATGATGGTGAATTCCGGATTATGTAGATATTGGTATGGAATTTTTATGTTGTACATATTGATAGGGCTGTGAATTTTATAGGGCAATCGTATTGGAGATTTCTGTTTATGCTATAGGGGAGATCAGGAATGTCTGATTCAATATTTATTTCCACAACAATAAATACTGCATCATTCAAAATGAATAACTTACAAATGAAATTTACGGTACAATCTATCAGTAGTAACTTCCATAAGATTATGCTGTATTTTTTTCGGAGGATGAAGCCCACATAGGTCTGAGACCTGTGCGTGGGTGATGAATTGAATGATGGTGATTGATGAGTTGAACCTACATTTTTAGGTGGGTTCCGAACCACCGGGAAGTGATTTGACAGCAGAGAACAGAGTCTGTATTCACAAATTAATACAAATGCTAGAAATGTTAGTTTGTATTTTGCTATGCAACAGGCTTCGGACTTAGAAAATTGAAATTATCGTGATATTGATTCTAATGAGCAGAAAAACTCATTTTGCAAAATAAGCTATAAATCAATAGATAGAAATGTAATAAAATGGAATGTGAGAATTGTAATATATTAGTTTAATGGAAAAGAAATTGAACTATAAGTAATCAGTAATATTCTTGAATATCATTAAAACAATTGGTGAAATCTAATATATTATTTATATTTTATAAAATGAAGTGATTTCCTCCTAAAAGGTGTACTACGGTAAATGAAAGTACTGTAATATTATAGTACCTACCTTAATTACATTACAAAAAATTATATTTCAAGTTTCATAGTTTATGAGGGAGAAAAAGGAAAGCCCTGGGTTTTCATCCCTAAAAGGTACTGGTAAAATGGGTAAATATGGAACTCTTGGGGTTTTATGGAATTTTTGTTCTTGATTCAAAATTACCGCCTGCAGGTCTGCCAACAAGACTTTTCTACTGTTTTCAATTTGATTATATACTTTAATAATCGATAATCATAGAATAATTAATCATGTCATCAAAAAGCTTTTTTATCTTTCTCCAATTTAATGAGTGTTGAGTAACATACAGTTGACAGATAATTTTTTTCAAGTCCAAATTCTTTCCATAAAGTAGAAGTAGAACATAATTATTATATATGGAACAATAATAATTCTCTATGAGAATTACTGTTGAATTCGAAGCTGTTCCATATAACCCAAAACTAAAGGCTTATATGAAACAGCAATAAATGTTTTAAAAAAAAACATGTGAATATTATAAATTGATGTTTTCCCCTATGATTCAAGCTAAATTGGGTATATTATTTTAAAAGAAGTTAATTTGAAATATTTTCTTTACTTATTTGAAGTTTTAAATTATGAAAATTCATTTCAATTTATTAACACACACAACCCAAAAAACAAACATAACAATACAATACCACACATGTATAACACTCAATAAAAAACAAAGAAGGCTAAACAATAAGGAGTTGTGGTGAAGAAATAATATTAAAAATAAAAATATTGTTCCATATATTCTCCATGTGACGGTAGTAAGTACAAAATAATTTTTATTTATTTATTTTTTTTTTCTTGTGACAAATTTACAACGAATGTGAAGGCGCAACAGACTCAAGTCCAAAACTGCTCCCTTCACAAATTTTGAATATGTTGCATTGTCCAAAACATTGAGGTTAACACATTTAATGAATATTAACAGTGTGATCACTTGTCCTGAACCCCCAAATATGCCTCAGTCCTATCGACATACATTCCCGGTTCATTGAACTCTCCGCAATTGAAATTCCTACGGCAGATTTCATCAGATGACTCATATTTTAGTGTAACAGACCTAACCTGAGATTTCGATTCTAATTTCAAATTTTGTGAAAAGCAGTTTTGGGGAAATAGCCTGTTGTATTCACATTAGTTGAATGAATGAATGAATTTGGAATGTAGGTAAGTAAATAACTTCACGGGTTATTCATCAGTTGCTGTTTTGCCAGTAAAATGGGAAGCCCCAACGATGGTATCAAACAAAAACCAGGCTACAAGATGCTCACATATAAACTCGCTCATTCTCCCTCACTCACACTCTTTCTTGTTTTCTCTCTCCCTCGCACCCCAAGTGCACCTGTTTGTCCTTGCCCTTGGCAACATGGCATTGGCTACTCTGCTATCATTGGCCCTGGGCTACTACTGTATATGTATATATACACACAGGTATAGCATATATATGTCTATGGGCTATGATCGATGGGAACCAGCTGTTTTCTTTTCGTCCTTCTTTCATTGACTCATTCATTCTGTTATCGGTGTTTCTCTTTCTGATCCTTCTTCTTTTCTTCTTTCTTCTACTGGAAACCGGTCTGAGTGTGACATACGAATGTTCAAAAATGTTGGGGCTGGAACGGATGGAAGCAGACATAATAGAAAGTTGGGTTTTTCGTTCACCATTAACTTCACATTAACAAGGTGTTGGGTTTTACTGATTTCACCATAGAAGGTTTTGGTTTTACCACACAAGGTTGATAATGATCTTACAAAACAACCAAACTAGTAGTTCTGTGAACAGTAGACCTCACGCCCAAGAATAAGGGTGCTTACACAGAAGTAAATACGCAATGATAAACACCATCGTAAAATTAAACAGTCAAATACCTAACCCTTGATTCAATTCGCGTAGTCTATTTCACAAAAGTATGTCTGTTTTTCTTTCTTTGTAGTGGCGAAGGTGATATTGTGGAAGGTATCCATAATGAACAATAAGATAAAATTGTCACAACCACATTTATTAAAAATATTGAGAAACTAGTTTCGGTTGTTACACCATTATCAATCTTAAACAAACATGAGATTGAGATTGATAATGGTATAACAACTGAAACTAGTTTCTCAATATTTTCAATAAATGTGGTTGTGACAATTTCGTCTTATTATTCATTATGTCTGTTTTTCACAAAAGGTCACTGCATCACACCAACAAAACTTTGTTTTCTATTTGCGAGACAGCTGATTTCTGAAATTAGATTACAGATGACTGCTGAATCTATGTAAATAAAATTAGAGTTTTGTCTGTAAATTTATCAGAATTACAGTATATATTTTTTGGTTATTTTTACGTTTTATACATTGAAGAAGCTGAAACAAGTCTTATCTCATTTTCTGTCTGTCACGGCCCCGAAGGCATTTTACGCGGCCTTCTCCTGAAAAACGAGAGCATCGATCGGGATTAAAGTAATTTATCAGTATTGAAGACCTTTTTGACAATGTCTTTAGCTATAAAAAACTAAATTAACTTTTGTTTTAACAGAATAATGAACGTTTAAAAACCAAGTATTGTGCGATTTTGGATACATTTCTTCTAAGTTTTATTACCACATAAGAATAAATCACTTAATTTATCATGATATATCAATCAGCTGTTCTCAAATATTCTCTCTGATAACTGTCACTGAATTGTTTACGTTCTAAGTTGTTTACTAAGCTGCTAACAACTTCATGATCGTTGCTATTAAAAAAGCCGAAACATATTTGGTCTTATTTCTAAACATAATCCGTACGAAGGACGGGTACATTAGCTAGTGAGTTTATAAAACAATATTAATAAAATTTGTATAAGTTTATAAAACAATATTAATAAAATTTGCATATCATCTACTTTATAATAATTTGTCATTATACTTAATTGAAATATTGGAAATGATTTTTCTCTCAAAAAAATATGTTATTCTTATGAATAACTTTATTCATGTGAATAGACTCAACCAGATAAATAGTGGGGGGGGGGGACAAGGGCTACCTATGAATCTGATTCCAATTGCATATTATGATCAAGCTCATTTTAAAAATCATTCTTTATAGAAGGAGGCTATGTTCTGAAAAAGAAGAATGCTCTAAAAAAGAGCCTTAATTTTTTCATTTTAAATATCCTTTAAATGCAAGAGAATTTGAAAAATTCTTACACATCCATCGCTGAGCATTCCTTAAAGGAAGATACATGCAAAATTTAATTGAATTTGGTTAACGCGTTTAGCCGTAAATGAGTTACAAACAGACAGACAGTCAAATGAAACTCTCTTCGTTCGGTCAAATAGTCTAACTTTGACTAAATAAATAAAAAACGAACACATTTGACAAAATAGAGGGGTGAATTCTTGAGGCTCGGTCAAACGTCAATGAAAATTCAATTTGTCACCGCCAATGTTTCGTCTAATTTTTTCAACGACAATGTTATATACATCATTAGGGTGTGGATTAATGAGAATTAAATTTAATTAATAATAGGAGACAAATTCTGAATAAATTGCAATTAAACTACAGTCTACAAGAGTATAAACGCCCATAAGAATGTGCAGTATTCACAAATACGAGTTCTAATAGTTTGTATTTTGTTATGCAACTGGCCCTGATTCATCAGAAAATTCAAATGATCTCGATATTATTGATTGTAATGGATATAAGGATAATGAAAATGAAGATATAATGTAATGAAAAGGAAAATTCACTGCGCAAAAATGTTATTCACACATGTTTATTATCACAACACAGAACATAAATATAATCTGACAGTACAATAAATACTGAACAAAATACTGAACACAACACTTACAACAAGTAATCTGGTTTCAACATTGGAAGGTGCTAAACACCTTAAATATACTGTATTATATTATTCGCCACATTTTATTTTACTGTACAACAATGAACTCAATGTGATAAATGAAACTAAAAAAATGAGTATTAGAAAACAAAAGTACGGTAGTTAATAATAGAAAAAGTAGTTCAAAATTGATAGACATTTATTAACAATAAAAATGTTACTGAACTCTATCTATAACCTAAAAATACACAAAAGCTCAATATTTTAGTAGAAATTGTTTTTAGTTGATGAAAGTTGGGATTTGGGTTGAAGTTGAAATTCTTTTACCACGTGAAATGGAAGTGATAGCTGTGAGTCGTAGCAGGTATCTGTTCAATCAGATAGAGACAAGCTGCGTTCTCCTGGGCACTATTCGTAAGGGTGGCCGATTAGATTGGCCAGCAAAAAAGATACTGTTCTTTGCTGTAAAATCACTTCCCGGTGGTTCGGAACCCACCTAAAACTGTAGGTTCAACTCATTAATCACCATCATCCAACTCATTACCCACGTACAGGTATCAGACCTATCTGGGCTTCATCCTCCAAAAAATTGTGAATTACAAAAGGCATGCTTCTTAAACTTCAGCAAATTTACTTATGACAAAAATTAAATAACCAAAATTACCTTTTTTTGAGAAGTGTGTGTGTGTGTGTGAGAGAAAGAAAGAGAGAGAGAGAGAGAGAGAGAGAGTGAGAGAGTGTGAGGAGAAATATTGAGTAAGTAATTTAAGAGAGTTTGAGAAATAGCGAGGAGAGGAAAGTGTTTGTTGGTAGGAAAGTTTTAAAAGCTGGTTGAAGTAAGAACAAAGCATTATTCGGCCCAACAAATAAATATACAGAATGACATTTGGCGGCTATAAAGTGGCCAGAGCTGCTTGCGACAAGGACTGGCGAAAATCATTATTCTATAATTAAACAAATGTCGTGACTTTCCTACTTTCCAGTGCCATTTGCCTTGATTCTAGCGCAACATATCTCTCCTCTCCTCTCTTCCCCCCTCCTCACCTTCTCCTTTTCCCTCTAGTTCCCTCTCCTAATTCTTCAATTCACCAACTATTTTGCGCTTTGGACTTGACGTTGCAGGAATTTGAATCAGAATGAACTAACCGTGCTAGAATGACAATTTATCGAATAATAAATTATTTGTGATATTTATATGGAAATATTCGATAATGATGATTTGTTGAATAGGTGGTATTGGTACTTTATATTGCTATCAACCTCTGGTATTTAATAACTCTATATTGATCTCATCGTGTGATTTGATGTCCACCATTACAATAAATAATAAACGCGTGGCTTTTATTGATGGGGAGACTTTTACGATTTGTTCCAACTCTTGAGCCATGAATCGAGAGGCAAAACATTTTCGGTATTGTTAATGTAGGTCTATTTTCAAAGTTAAAAATGATTATATTAAGCAGCTTAGATAGCTCCTATTTTCATTAAATTTTGAAACTATTTAAGCTTACAGCACTAATTAATAATACTAATTTTATATAAATAAATTTTTATTTCCTTCCTTCAAAAACTTAAAGTAACCAATAATTACATGCGTATAAAATATTAACTACAAAACTAAAAATACTGCACAGATATCTAGAAAGAGTAAGAAGAATATGGACATATTAGAATATATGAAGAATATATATATTATATAATACATGAAGAATATATTACCTACTCAACTATGGTAACCCATGTACTAGAGTAGGTGTGAGCAAAATTTGGGTGAGAGTGCAAATATCTTGGGTAAGTGAGCTCACATATTATTTGAAATAATAATCTCTATGCGAGAGATGATAATATGACTAATAATATTATTTTGTCACCAGTAGCCCTCATAATTACGTGAAGAATCAAAGATTGAATCTCATTCACTCATTTATTGTTTATTAAAACTTTAAATATGACACCCCATTAAAATAATAAAAACAAAAATTAATAAATGCAAACAAACAATATGAAGATACAAAAGGCTGTTTGTCCTAACTAATTTCTTCACAAAATTTCAACTAGATAATTTAATTCTGAGGTTAGTCCAAGTTTCACTGGAAAATTTCACTGAATCACTATTACGGATTCTTTTTCAAAGAATGTACAAGTTTCAAATACAGAACACCTTTTATGCTAAAATGGTAATCAGATTTAACCTGAAAATTACCTCAACGTTTACCTTTTAGATTTAACCTGAAGATTACCTCATCTTAACTACCTTTTATGCTGAAATGGTAATCAGATTTAACTGAAGATTATCTCAACTTTTACCTTTTAGATTTAACCTGAAGATTGCCTCATCTTACCTACCTTTTATGCTAAAATGGTAATGAGATTTAACCTGAGATTACCTCAACTTTTACCTTCTAGATTTAACCTGAAGATTACTTCATCTTACCTACCTTTTATGCTAAAATGGTAATCAGATTTAACCTGAAGATTGCCTCAACTCACCTACCTTTTATGATAAAATGGGAATCAGATTTAACCTTAAGATTACCTCAACTTTTACCTTTCAGATTTAACCTGAAGATTGCCTCATCTTAACTACCTTTTATGCTAAAATGGTAATCATATTTAACCTGAAGATTACCTGAACTTTTACCTTTCAGATTTAACCTGAAGATTACCTTATCTTACCTACCTTTTATGCTAAAATGGGAATCAGTTTTAACCTTAAGATTTCCTCAACTTTTACCTTTCAGATTTAACCTGAAGATTACCTCATCTTAACTACCTTTTATGCTAAAATGGTAATCAGATTTAACCTGAAGATTACCTGAACTTTTACCTTTCAGATTTAACCTGAAGATTACCTTATCTTACCTACCTTTTATGCTAAAATGGTAATCAGATTTAACCTGAAAATTACCTCAACTTTTACCTTTTAGATTTAACCTGAAGATTGCTTCAACTTACCTACTGTAGTTTTCATATAACTTGGCAGCAGTATGTTGGGTTCGGATGTAGCATGTCCCATCTGCTACACGCTGCCAAGTTATATGAATACTACAGTACCTTTTATGCTTAAATGGTAATCAGGTTCAATCTGAAGATTTCCTCAACCTTCTCCTAATCACCTTCTATAATATTGCTATAAACGTCATCCAGCTACAGATTACCATAGAATAGATGTTCTTCCAGAGTAGCTAGCTTACACCATCGATTACAAAGACTACATTGCACTAAGTGTGCTTGCACAGTGGAGCATCCAATACTCAAAGCATCCAATGGAAGTGATAGCCGACTGCCATAGCAGGTACCTGTTCAATCATATATAAGCTACGAAACTCCTGGGTGACCAATTGGATTGGCCAGCAAAAAAATGTCTTCTCTGCTGTAAAATCACTTCCCAGTGGTTCGGAGCCCACATAAAACTGTAGGCCCAACTCGTCAATCACTATCATTCATTTCATTACCCATGCACAGGTCTCATACCTATGTGGGCTTCATCCTCCGAGAAATAAAAACAGCTAGGCCTATTAGCTTTAGCTATTTGAGAAGATATTTCAGTGGGCTACATCCTTAAAAAAAAAAACCGCAAAATCAAACACATGCTGATGATGCTGTGGAATAGTGGTTGGTATTCATTGTGTATTAAAAAATAAATGAAAATTCTGTAGATGCTCTGATAAATGAAGCCTGTGGGCAGTCGGATATCAGCTATGGATGCGTGTGATGCATCATTCCTAACTGGGTTAGACTTCTTTCGACTGATCACTGCTTTGATAACCTCTGATTGTATGTTGTCATTATTATAGTGAGGCAGGCAACTTGAACACTGTGTTATGTAATAGACACTCAGCAATGTGGACTCGAAACACTCATTTCTAGATCATTCGGTCAAGGTGAAGACATAAAAACGAAACAAATTTGACAGTCGGAAAGATTGCTGATTCGTATTTTTGTCTGAAATGTTGTTTTGATTAAGTAAATAGAATACAACTGGATGTCATATATGTTATTTGTATTAGGAAAAAATCTTTTTTGCTATTTGTTTGCCCTATTTCTGTACTATTTTAATAATATTTTGACTATTGTAGTTTCTAAATATATGTTTATTTTTTATTTTCTTAGAAGTTGCCACTGTATGACCCTGCTACATAACTGCTAGTAGTTATCTATTTTTTTTTTTAGGATGAAGCCTACATAGGTTTGAGACCTGTGCGTGGGTAATGAGTTGGATGATGGTGATTTATGAGTTGGACCTACAGTTTTAGGTGGGTTCCGAACCACCGAGAAGTGATTTTCAGCAGAGAACAGTGTCTTCTTTGCTGGCCAATCTAATCGGTCACCGTTACAAACAGGACCTACGAGAACGCAGCTTATCTATCTGATTGAACTGATACCTGCTACTGCTCGCGGCTATCACTTCCCTAATTTATTGTGACAAAATTACAATAAATGTGAAGGCGCAACAGACTCAAGTCCAAAACTGCTTCCTTCGAAAATTTTGAATATATTAAAATATCCAAAACATTGAGGTTAATTTTAATGCTGAAAATTTAGATTTACCAAAATACTCCACTCAAAAAATAATAAAATGATTTCTTTTCACTTGAAGGCAATTAATTTGAAAGTTCACTCAAAACGAAACACTGAAAACCGTAAATGATTTATCAAATTTTGATGGAAACTTTCAACCAAAAAATACTATCTGGTTGCTATGGTAAACCTATAGCTGAAAGTACAACTATGATTAATATTTTATTTATATATATGTTTCAAGATCGTAATTGTGTACGGTTTATGAAGTATAAACATGTAATAATGTTACATATTTCTATGAACTAGATACTGATTGATAGCTTATAAAGTATGAGGAAAATCAAATGAATGCCCAGTAGCTCTCATTCGCTATTAGTGGCTAAAAGTTCATGAAAATTGAACTAGAACTCAGTGGCTATTAGCTCATAAAAATTGAAATAGAACTGAAAAATGATTACAAATATAACATAAAATTTAGAAATAAATTATGAACTAACTGAAAATATAACTTGCGGGCCACTTAGCGCAGTTGGTTGGGGCGTCACAGCTTCAGCTTGCTGTCGTTTCAGCGGTCGTGGGTTCGAATCCCGCTCCTCCGTCCGGCATCTATATGTTATCATTCACCTCATTACCCTTGCACAAGTCTCGGACTCATGTGGGCATCATAAGAAATAAAAAAAAGCTGATGAAGTAGAAAAAATCTAGTTTACATCACAATCCGAGGATATTCGCTGATACAAGTTGAAGTGATAATAAATTGATAATAACGGATGAAATAAAAAACCGTTAAGCTACAAACAGATTGAAAGCTCATAAACTTTCAAGTTCATATCCACAATTTGCATTGAAAAGTAATCGGCAATATAGACGTGATACAGTGAAACCCAGATTGCTTTGTTGCAGTAAAGAAGTTGTTCAATTAATTATGGATATTAGCATAATTAAAATGTGCAACTGGAAGGTGTTAACTTTGCGTGCGTTGATCTACAACCAGGAAAACCAGTTCATGACCTTTATTAAATGTCACTGTTTTAAACTCTTGGTACTTTTCTGAAGTGGCTACATTTCAGAAAATATCTTCATAAAAATTTATAAGTGTGGGATTGATGTGCAAATTTATATGTTTGCCCTTGCCCTGCCATAAAAGTTCTATGTTTGAAGGGCGGGAGTTTTAAAAAGCCCTTAGTGCTGGGACCCCTTGCTTGGCCTATCATTACCAATACAATATTATGGTGCTGTGTATATTGGGGTGTGACTATTATATAGGTAGTGCTGGCAGGTAGGGCATCAACAGGTATGCACTATAGATACAAATCCTTACGCTATATGTAACGGTATGGATTTTTTACACTTGAGACTGTTACCCTCTGCTGTAAGCCCATTCCCGTGATGATGCTTATGTGTTCAAACACTTCTAAAGTCTGTACGTTCCCCTTTTTTCACTTTTTCCGCCTCTACTACATTTATCTTTATTTATTCGCCTATTCATCTACGTGTTTTATCACCCAATCTTTCATTTTGTTATGTACCTTACAGTAGGTTCCTATGTAGCCTCTACTTTTGTTATAATAGAAGGAATCTGAGACTTGTGCGTGAGTAAAGAGGTGAATAATGATATAAAAATACCAGGCTGAGACGGGAATCGAACCCTAGACCGTAGGAGAGGCAGTCAATCCCTTCAACCACTATTCTACATTTTGTTAACAAAATGTTCTCATTACCCATTCTTTTCTTTCATCTTATTTTTCTTTTCCTTCTCTTCTTCTGGTTCTTCTTTTTTCTTCTCCTACTAGTTCTTCAAGGGTTGAGTGGAAGAGAGGACGAAGAGTCATAACTTCGCCCTTGATAAAGACGATCAATCAGACTTCTTCTCTTGTCTTCATTGTTCTTCCTCTCCTCCTTCTTAAGAAATCTTTCGTAATATAATTCTTAGAATTCGCAATGCACTCCTTAGGAATTCATTAGGATCAAGCAACATTCAGGCATATTCTTCAATTGCGAAACATATTTTTTCCTTTTTTTTCTAAGGAGGATGAAGCCCACATAGGTCTGATACCTGTGCGTGGGTAATGAATTGGATGATGGTGATTGATGAGTTGGACCTACAGTTTTAGGTGGGTTCCGAACCACCGGGAAGTGATTTTACAGAAGAGAACAGTCTTTTTTGCTGGATAATCCAATCAGTCACCCTTACAAAGAGCGCCCAGGGTTTTAGTAGCTTATCTCTGATTGAGCAGATACCTGCTACGGCACTCGGCTATCACTTCCCATATACGAGTCAATTACGAAAGATTTTTTAAGAATTATTTTACAACTTGGAAAAATTACAAATCTAAAAAAATATAACACAGTATAGTATAATTATAAATATATTCTTCAATTCCTTATTATCCAGTGCTAGTGTTTTATCGACAGAGGACAGCATGAAGACATTTATGTAAGATTATAACTGACACTTTTTTGCTCACTGTAGTAGCTGGCAAACCTTCCCGAATATCAAGAAAATATTGTCTGATCAAAGGTTAATAGAAGTTGACGAAGTGTTGTTATTATTATCTCATCGTTCTGTTTATAATTATTTTGAAACAGAAATGGTTGGTGAGTCAGATGGCATTTATCGTGCACTGTTTATTATATTTATTCGTAAGCTATTATTTTATTCTATTCATTAAATAACTGCTAATTTGTAATATAGGTAATCAATAATAATTGGTGGGGGAATTGTTAATCGCTAGAGAATCTCTTATCCAAAATAAAGTTCATTAAATGTTGGACTGTGCCTAAATATTATTTGAATAAGAATATGCCTGAATATTTTATATAAACTTAATAAAACAACTTTTGAATGGAAATTAACTCACGTTATGGCGTGGAAATTAACTCTGTACTGTGGGTCGTGTGTACTGTGTGTACTGTGGGTCGTCTGACGATGCTCTAGACAACAGAGCGAAACGGCCGTCACGCCATAACGTGAGTTAATTTCCATTCAAAAGTTGTTTTATCAAGTTTATATTACATATTAGTGGAAACAAGATGGATCTTCAACATCATGAATATTTGAATTGAATATGCCTGAATATTTGAATTGAATATGCCTGAATATTTGAATTGAATATGCCTGAATATTTGAATTGAATATGCCTGAATATTCGTATTGAATATGCCTGAGTATTTGAATTGAATATACCTGAATGTTGCTTGTTCCTAATGAACTAGACTAAATATTGCATTGGAAGTAAATACAAATTTATATTATGTAATATAAGTAGAAATACAAATTATCATACTATTCAGATCTACATACTTGATAAAAGGGAAAAAGATACAAGATACAAATAAATGAGTGTAGGAGAACAAAATGTTGTTCTGTTTACAAGAAAAAAATGTCGATTCATTTATTTCTTCCCCTGGTCTTAAACTCGTTTAGATTGGTCTGTATATTATAAAAAACAAAACCAATCGTACACGTTTCATCCAATTGTACATATTGAAATGAAGATTCACTTATTTCTTCACCAGGTCTTACACTCGTTTAGATTGGTTTGTATATTATAGAAAAACAAAATTTCGTACACTTTTCATCCAATTGTACATATTGAAATGAAGATTCACTTATTTCTTCACCTGGTCTTACACTTGTTTAGATTAGTTTGTATATAGAAAAACAAAACTATTGTACACGTTTCATCCAATTGTACATATTGGAAAAAAGGAAAAAAAAGAATTGTACGAATACAGAAAAGAGAAGAAAACTTTATCTTTTACATTAAAAAAACTGACGATTCATGTATTTCTCCATCTGGTTTTTACTGTAAATACGTTATTTAAACTTCATATCACAGAGTTGAACATTCCACAAATCTGTGTCTAAAATAGGAACTCAACGCATCTCAGCTATTTTTCGATTCTTTCCTGTTTCCAAAAGTGTGTGCATTACTAATCATGGCATTCAAAAATAGATTCAGTAGTGAAAGATATTTTCCCTCCTCTCGTACTACTGGGCGATCGGTATTGTGTGTATAGGATAAATATAGGTATATCCGTAGTACCTCTATTTTCCTAATTGTGTAAATAGTCCTATGACGTCATTTCTGTGTTACCCAAACATATATATCTATATTGATATCTAGTGCTGTATTTCCCCGTAGTAGTTGTTGATCTCAACTCTAGTTCTATTCAGTTACTAACTTACCTTCCTTGGGAAATAAACTTATTGATGAGTGAACTAATCTTGAGTGCAGTTTACAAATTCAGTGATGTTAAACCTTAGTTTCGGTGTTCTGTTGAAGGATTCAGTCCTGTCTGTCTTCTAAACTCTGAACTTATACTGGTTTCTAAAGTGTTAGTGCTTGTTGGATTTTGAATGATCTCTTTCATTTCGAAAATAGAGTAAGTAAAATTCTTGAAAGTAAACTTCAGTCTTATTAAGCCTTATTAAATGTAATCAGAAAGTACATACCAAATAAATAATAAGAAAGTAGATCTAAGTTGAAGTAGCTCTGCGATTTCCGTTATATTGTTGCTTGGAAGGCTTTAAATTTGAAATTTCCACATTCCAGTGATTTAAAATTCAAATTTAAGCTTATTTTTTGTCTTATGTATCAATTTCTTTCCAAGATTTTTGAGGCTTCAATTCATTTGTATCAATAGAAATCATTTTTGATACAGTTTTTATGGTATCTCGAATTGAATCTCTTATTATCCTGGAATCCTGGCAAAGCTGATTATGAACCTTAGCTTTTTCAATTCAAAATTATGCAAAGTAAAAGCAAATCCCAGTGATTTAAAATTCAAATTTAAGCTTATCCTCAAAGAATCATGAATCAATTTCTTTCCAAGTTTTTATTTTAATTCATTTTTTAAAGTCTCAATCCATTTCTATCAATAGAAATAATTTTTGATACAGTTTTTATGGTATGTTGAATTGAATCTATTTTTATCCTGGAATCCTGGCAAAGATTTTGAACCTTAGTTTTTTTTTCAAATCAAAATAATTTATATTTTTCCGACAAAACACCTATGTGTGTTTTTGTTCACACATGACTGGCATCGGGTAACCGGTGTCGTTTACCCGATATCGCATCAAATGTTTTTAAAAATCGGTTAAGTGTGAAGCACTCCATATGATACAATGTCTCTACAGCGGGGTAAACGACACCGGTTACCCGAATTCCAGGTATGTGTGAAACTAGCTTTCAACACTTTCTTTTATTAACTTTTTATGTGAAATTTAACGACATGCAGTCAAATATTTGTTAAGAATAAGTATAATAACTCACTTAAACTGGCCGAGTACTTTCGAATCTATGAGATCCATCATCAGAGGCTCCTAGATCATCATGTCAGTTTTTTGGTTAGAAGTGTTGTGGTTTTTGTAAAATATGATCAAAAAGTTTGTGAGATTTAAAATTTAGTTGTTCATTGAGAATGTTTTGTTTATTGTGTGTGGTGTGTTTGTATATTTCAAATTGTTCCAAGGTGTTGAGTTCGTGTCCTTTAGATTTTATGTGTAGAATGTGTAGGTTGGTATTGATGTCAGTAAAAGTGTGTCCAGTTTGAATGATATGGTCGGCAAAATTCGATTCAGCTTTGGATGTGAGGGCCTGAAAGTGTTCCTTGTAACGTTGTTTGAATGTGCGGCCTGTTTGTCCTATGTAGAATTTGTTACAATCAACATTTACAAAAACAACAAATTCACATCAAAAAACATTGTCATTGAAACAGAAACAAGCATCCAACGCACAGACCCACAAATACATGATGAACTTAGAATAGAAACCTACAACACAATAAAAACAAACAGCTCACAACCACACCCACCCATAAATTCAGAAAACCACACCATAAAAGAATTGAAACACAAAGCTCTAACTCACAATCTCACCTATATCAAAGCAGACAAAGGCAACACTACAGTTATAATAAACAATGAAGAGCTCAACAAAAAAACACTTGACTACATAAACAAAAACAACATTAAACAACTACACACCGATCCCACAAATGTTTACCAAACAAAAATCAAACAAATAATCAACAAGACAAATCATATAATTAATAATTCACAAAAAAGAAAACTAAAACAAATACACCCTTCTGCACCATCACTTCAAACACTTCCCAAAATTCACAAACCCGACATACCTATTAGACCAATTGTAAACTACCAAGAAGCACCTGCCTATAAACTAGCAAAACACATAGATCAAACACTGAGAAAACTAATTAATATCAACAACAACACATACATAAAAAACAGTAGCGATCTTATCGCAAAAATAAAAGACACACAAATTCCTCACAACTCCACTCTTGCATCTTTCGATATAACAAACCTATACACCAACATACCTGTCAATGAAACAATAGAAATAATACAGAACATCCTTATTCACAACAACACAACTACAGAACATATAAATGAAATAATAGACATCCTAAAAATCATCACTCAACAAAATTACTTTACCTTCAACAACAAATTCTACTCACAACCTGATGGACTGCCAATGGGCTCACCAATCTCAAGCATATTTGCTGAAATCTATCTCCAACACTGCGAAAACACTCATATACTCTTTAATAACAAATTTTCACAGAACATAATATACTGGCACAGATACGTAGATGATGTTCTATTGCTATACAGAGGAAACAAAAGACAATGTGAACAACTTCGATCATACATAAACAAAATACATAAGAACATTCAATACACAGCTGAATATGAGAAAAACAATTCAATAAACTTCCTAGACCTCTCAATTACAAAGAACACAAACCAACAACACAGCTTCAACATCTACAGAAAACCAACAATGACAGATACCCTAATACACAGCACCTCCAATCATCCAACACAACACAAACACTCAGCATTCAGGTCAATGCTACACAGACTCAACAACACACCGCTTTCCACCGACAATTACCACACTGAACTAAATACAATAAAATACCTAGCACAAGAAAACGGCTACAAACACGACCTAATTGACAAACTCAATCATAAAATAAGAAACAAAAAACAAAACACCAACACCACTGACAAAAAATACATCACAATGACATACATTAATCCACAATCACACAGACTAGCAAAAATCTTCAAAAAAGCCGGCCACACCATCTCATTCAGAACAAAAAACAAAATAAAAAATGCACTTACACTCAAAACCACACTGAACACAAACAAATACGATCTCCCAGGGATCTACAAACTAAACTGCTCTGATTGTAACAAATTCTACATAGGACAAACAGGCCGCACATTCAAACAACGTTACAAGGAACACTTTCAGGCCCTCACATCCAAAGCTGAATCGAATTTTGCCGACCATATCATTCAAACTGGACACACTTTTACTGACATCAATACCAACCTACACATTCTACACATAAAATCTAAAGGACACGAACTCAACACCTTGGAACAATTTGAAATATACAAACACACCACACACAATAAACAAAACATTCTCAATGAACAACTAAATTTTAAATCTCACAAACTTTTTGATCATATTTTACAAAAACCACAACACTTCTAACCAAAAAACTGACATGATGATCTAGGAGCCTCTGATGATGGATCTCATAGATTCGAAAGTACTCGGCCAGTTTAAGTGAGTTATTATACTTATTCTTAACAAATATTTGACTGCATGTCGTTAAATTTCACATAAAAAGTTAATATTAACACGCAGTTCGTCATGGAACAAGAAATCCAGGACTTTCTTTTACTTGAAATGTTGTTCATAAAAAGTTGTACGGAATACATTAAGCATATTGTCCCTTGTTTATATTGTCCTTTGCTTTTAGTCTTTTCAACTTGAAGTTTCCAATAATTTATTAACTATTTCTGTGAATCAATCCAACATAAATAATTAATAATAATAATAATAATAATAAATATTATTGAAAAATAATTAATTGAGCTGTAGACGCATGTACTTTTGTATTAGAAACAGTTTGATTGACTACTCAACAATAGTCTACTGCAATTTCTAGTAGGTTTTTGGCACACAACACTTTATTTTTCTCTTAGGGTGTTTGCAAAGTGATACATCCAATAATAATAATAATAACAACAATAACAATAATAATAATAATTTAATTTTTCAATTTTCAATATATTATTATATGATAGAATGACAATAATTACAAAAAATTGATCAACTATATCACATAAAGTTTTCTTGCAATAGAACGGCTTAAGGCCTTTGTATATTGCAAACGTCTGGAGATGAGATACAACAATAGCTGTAACCTATGCTGATGATCAGTTCTATATAATAATAATAATAATAATAATAGTAATATGAAATAATAAATTCGTTTATTTCACTGCGAACATATACAAACATTTTACCCATGATATAGCTTAATACTGCATGAATTATACAAAACAGAAACACAAAATGTATTTGCAGTGCATCGTTTTTTAGGTTAATCGATGATAGTCATCATCGCTAAATCGAACACATACTGTGGCATGGTGTATGGCAGATTAGAGCTGTTTGAATACCACTATTGCACAGAATTTGTTTGACTTTGCCATGGTGATTATCATCGAGTACTGGAAGCTCCACTTTGCAAGCACCTTCAATCGCGATTCATTTTTAACGGATTATACAATAACACCTTTTTCTTATTGCTGATGATGCCCACATGAGTCCGAGACTTGTGCGTGGGTAATGAGGTGATACAAGTTGACACTTTGATACAAGTGTCATTTGCTTATGTCTTCCATACATCGGGATACACTTTTTTCACTTTTTTTTTAAATTTAACTGTAATTTGAGTGTACATTAATTTACTAATAATAGAACTTGTCAAGATCTGTCCTTCCATTCTGCTATCGGTGATTACTATTCTCATTCGTGGTTCGGAACCCACCTAAAACTGTAGGTCCAACTCATCAATCACCATCATCCAATTCATTTCCCACGCACAGGTCTCAGACCTATGTGGGCTTTATCCTCAAAAAAAAAAAATTAGAGGTCCCATTTTCATAGAACTGGTTCTAGGCATCTTCAATATTATTTCATTTATCGCGTAAAACATATTCAAATATTTTTCATTTATTTACACACAGTTTCCAAAAAACAATAATACATCTTATAGATACAATACAAAATGGGAAAAGTTGGTTAGGTAACCTCATTGAAAATATGATTGGTATTGTGATGCTATCAATTGGAAATTCAAAATTGCAATTTTAAAATATTGTTACGAATGCAAAACAAGCAATCGTTTGCGCGCTCGTTCTAAGTGATAGCAATTTACTTAGGGAAGTGATAGCCGCGAGCCGTAGCAGGTATCTGTTCAATCAGATGGAGATAAGCTGCGTTCTCGTAGGTCCTGTTCGTAACGGTGACCGATTAGATTGGCCAGCAAAAAAGACACTGTTCTCTGCTGTAAAATCACTACCCGGTTTTGTACTCACTACTCAATTGAGAGCATCGAAGCTTCTCCATGGTTTTGCAGACTTCCTGATTGTTCTACTATATTCAATGACCTTCCATGGCCTTCTAAAAGCATCAAGTGGCTTCCAGTACTTTGTTTACCTTGAACGACGAAAACTAAATAAAGGAGCCCTCGTGAACCAGTGAGTTAGTTTTTATAAGCTCGCGTGACAGATTGTGTTACAGATCTCGTGTGAGAGACAATCCAGTGCCGATGGAGTAAACAGCGCTCGCTTCCAGTGTAACATGACAAATATTTACTTTTTGTGCAGCATATTAACAGTTTAAAGATGTTGTGTCAAGTGATATTATTTGGTACTGTCAAATAACGTATTGGACTGTGTTTTGTAAGTGTTTAGTTGTTCTTTTAGCATCTCTTTCTACATTATTGTACAGTTTATTGGACTCTTGTTTCTTTTATTATTGATCGGCCTATAATTAATTATTTATTAATTCTTTTAAATAATTATTAGCTTGTCATTTGTTGATCTGTTTGTCTTTATTAATTGAAAACTTGCAATTAGTGTGTGTAAATAGACTAATTTGTGTAAATAAAGTGCAAGTGTGAACTTTAGTGTTGCCAGCCTTATTTTAGCCATTGGAACCCGTAACATAATTTTCGTCATACTTGTACATATTCACCACTTTACCGAGCATTGAATCGAGCCGGTAAACGTCTGTTTACAGAAAGAACAGCTGATTTTCATTACCGCATCCTTTTTCAGTGCGGTAATGGATTTTTCGTCATACTTGTAGGTTATGGACAGTTTACCAGTCAAGCAATCAATGTGGTAAACAGCTGTTTACAGAAATCAAAAACAGCTGATGTAATTTGATGATTATTACCGTACACTGTGTGGTAAAAATCATCAAATGATTATTACCGCACTCTATGGGTGGTTGTGGCTACCACTTAACTGAAAAACCATTTGCTCGAAAGCTAGATCAGCTGATCTAGAACCATTATTGCCACATTTCACCTTGAGTTGGTGTGTTGAGGTTATGTTTGTATAACAATGATTTATAGTTTCTTATTTCAACTTATCTGCTATTTTAGACTTGTATGACGAAAAATATCGTACGTAACTCGTCCGGGAAGATGTTTACCATACTCGTATGATAATACCGCACTCGACTTCGTCTCGTGCGTTAACTTATCATACTCGTATGTTAAACACCATTTCCCGCACTTGTAACATAATATACTATTATCTACGACCATGTCATAATGTATACATTACAGTTTCACAATTGATGCCAAAACAGCTGTCTTTTCGAAATGCTTTTTGAAACCCATTGCATAATGAGCTCATTATAGTACAGGTTCTACATTATAACACGGGTTCTGGACCAATCAGAAGCATTTTTGATGGAATCAATATCGTAATTCAATATTGTGAAACTATCAGCTGATTTGATCAAATTGCTAACTAAGCTGCTAACCTAACAATCTACTAAAACTTTTCGTATTTGAGATGAGAGGTTATAGGTATCTCTGACAGTCACAGGTAAAATGAAATTGTTTTAATTAAATGTATACTAGTGGTCGTAGATAAAATAGTGTATGTAACGATTTTATTTGGCCATTAAAGCACTCGTGAGATATTTATAACTCTCGCATTCGCTCGTGTTATAACTTACATCTAACTCGTGCTTTAATAAGGATCAAAATAAAATCGTTGCATAAACTACTATAATGTAATGCTTTGGAACTAGATGAGTAATTTTTCACGCCACTGTTGGATGGGAAGATTGTGGTAGGTTCAACTTTATATCAGCATTTGAGTAGACTATCTTTCGTTTAGCCACTGGTGTTTGAGATGGATGAAATCATTTGCTTGGAGTCTATTCAAAAATTGCATAGATGAGCTGGTCTAGATTATATTTAGACAGCAATCGTAACATTGTAGACTACTTTTGCTACCTTTCTCACTCTCTCCCGTCATATCACTCTCTCTCACACACACGCACTCACTCCATCCTTCCCTGTCTTACTCATTCTCTCAGTATCTCACTCACTCTTAAACTAATATTCCACCACTTGAAAGTCCTAGTGCAGTTCTTAGTGGAGACTTCCTTGTCACTAGTGCCAATTTATGATTCTAGTAGTTTTGTTTTGAAGATTTCAAAATTATTGTAATTTTACATGTAATTGTGCTATGGTGTCAATGTTTTTCCATCACAATTATATTTATTTTTGATCCAAAAGTTCAATAGTGATCTTTTTTCTTAATCATTGGGTGGCCGATATGGAAGATTCATCATTGCGGTATGAGTTGAAAAAATAAGTATTAACGTAAATTTTTGAAGGTTTTCTTTGTTACAATTGGTGAGAATAAATTGAAAAAACATTGGCAATCATGTCAATAACCTTAGATAATGTCTTGCATATTTTATCCAAAATATGAGTAGTGGAACTTAAACTTATCCTCAACCGTACGATAATTGGTAGGAGTTCTGTTCCTTTTTGGCTTTTTTCGTTTTGTTGGAACGGAAAGCTTTAAGCCGGTTTTATGCACCACGTTTCCTGTCGCGTGACAATAAACGCCGCAATTCAATCATGAGTCAAATGTGTCGTTTTATGCGCGTATCTTATGCGTTTTTTATATCGTTCAGCGTTTTAAAGGTCAAGCGGGCGGTTAAATACTGCATTGGAAAGGCTCAAATGCATTGAAAGTAAATGGGAAGTTGTTTGTCCGGTTTTATCAACGAACCCATAAGACCTTACTATTTTATGCAGACGCGCGTTTTTGTGTCGCCCCGGCCCGGCATGTGATCAATGAAAAATGATCTCAAGGTCTTCTTAACCAAAATCTAAATTTGTTGAAATCTCTGATATTTGAGGTTTTTTAAAAATTGCCTTCGTGTTCCTCATATTCATCTGAGTAAATATATTTTTGAAATTTTCTTCTATGAACAAAATTACGTTTCTTATTGATTACTGAATTTCACTATCTCTGACCCGTGTTTCTTGTCGCGTGACCAACTTGTCATTGCGATTTTTGTCGCGCGACAGGAAACGCGGTGCATGAAACTGGCCTTAGGTTACATTCATAAAGAGGGATGCACTGCAAAAATACATTTTGCATTACTGTTTTGTATAACTCATGTTGTATTATGCTATATAATGTGTAAAATATGTTTATATGCTCGCAGTGAAATAAACGAATTTTATTATTATTATTTAAGTTCAGAATGGACCTTTCATCATACTAATTTAATTTGATTTGGCCCTGTCGTGCCCATTAGGAGCATAGAACTTTTATTTGTGATATGACTACGCTGTTGAAATGTGGGTTTAAAATTCCAGTTTTACTTTTCTCTTTGTTTCCAATTTTTATTGTGGATTTTGTTGATAATTTAGCTGATGTCTGTATTTTGTGTGTTTGTTTAGCGTGGAGAGGGACCGGCTACGAGAGCGGGAGCGGCAGGCCCGCGCCCAAAGGGCCCAGCAGATGGCCACACAGGAGCGCGATGTCGCTCCACTGTTTGGCGCCATTGTCAAGGTAACACAAACATAAGTACAGTGTACAAAAATATTATTCGGTATTCAGTAGTGGTTCTGTTAACAGTAGACCTAGCGCCCAAGAATAAGGGCCGATTCACACACATCGATATCGGCCGTACGATTTCAGCCGTTCGGTTGATCTCGAACGGAATGGACAACAGCGAACAAATTATGAACTCCGAACGGTTTTTTGGGGAGGGCCGTTTCACACACACCGATATCGCTGTACGATTTCAGCCGTACGGTTGATCTCGAACGGAATGGACAAAAGTGAACAAATTATGAACTACGAACGGTTTTGTGGGGATATATAAAGATCAATTACTTTATAGAGACAGAGAAGGACAGAGTGACAGACACGTTTCAAGGCTCCATTTCCAAGGCTCGCATTTTCAAGACCACATGTGATGACCGAGACTAGCTGAGAGGGGGTAAGGTCTTTGACCTGTATATGACGCAACGTTGCTTAGCAATGGATTGCGCAATGCAAATTATCGTACGGGCAATTTCGATGTGTTTGAAACTGCCCACAAGTTTACTATACCTCAACCCGTGTCATACCGAACGGCGGCCGTCCTGGTCGAGACATTGGACGGCTGCTTCACGGCAACGGACGGTTGTCATTACCGTTCGGCATAGTATCGAAGTGTGTGAAGAGCCTCATTTATTTCGCCACGCCACTGTTGGAATGTGGGCCGTTCGATATTTTACCGAACGAATAAATTCGATGTGTGTGAAACGGGCCTATAAGGGTGCTTGCATAGACGAACATACTCTATGTACTCAATGATAATCACCATTGCAAAATTAAAACACAATCTACAGACCTAACCCTTGATTCATTTTGCGTTGTCTATTTCATGCCTGTTTTCCACAAAAGTCACTATTTATCACATTATCAAGGCTGTGCTTCTATTTTCCACACAGCTGATTGTTCAAATCAGATCAGATTTCACATGGCTGATGATTGAACTGATATAACAATATTAATTAAATTTGTATAATTATCATTTACCCAGTAATCACGTGTTATTATACTGAATTGAAATATTAGAAATGATTTGTTTCTCTCAAACAAATATTATGCTATTCTTATAAATGATAACTTAATTCATTTGAAGGCTCAACCAGGTGAATAAGAGGGCCCCGAGGGCTATCTTCAAATCTGATTCCAATTGTATATGATGGAGAAGTTCATTTTAAAAATCATATGTTTTCTATAGAAGAAGGTTTTTCCTTTCTTTTTTTCTTTTTACATATCTTTGGTAAAATTTGAAAATACCAAGCAAATTTCAAAAATCTTTCCACATACATCTCCGGGCAAGTGGGAATTCCTAAACGGAAGATCCATGCAACATTTGGTCCACGCGTTTATCCGTAAATGCGTTACAAAGAGACTGACAAAAGCAAACGGTCGATTTGAAACAGGACCTCTCTTCCCTCTTCGTTCGTTCAATTATGTCCAGTCTTCCTCCATTTTTAAACACTTGTTCCACTATTCATTCATACCTTCGAGAGCTATTTGAAGGCATTTCTTACATTTGGAAATGACACGAAAAGATTAGCTTTGTTTTCCAATGTTTCGTGCACCATTTAATACTTGTCGAGATGGTTTCAAATTGCAAATAAACGTTGCCTTTCAAAAGAAGCAGTTCGCCGAAATTCGAAAAACATCGATCTTTCTATTTAACTTAAAGTTGATAGTTCAATTTTTTATCGATGTATCACGTGATATATTCATGAGAAGAATTCAATGAGGAAAAAATAAATACCACGGACATGTCAAATTTATCAGCACTCATCCTCACTTTCTAATCAATTTTTCTTAAAATCATACTTTTTCAACATGTACTTTTTACTTTTTCCCAATACAAGAACCCAATACAATCCTTATACAAGAACCCTTCATGCTAGAATGATGAATTCCACAGAGGCATCAATATAAATGAAATAGTCATTTACACAAGAGATTTTCGAAATATGTTTTACTTAATTTACTTTTATGGTCATTTTATGGTGAAAAAATTTATTGCAAAGTTCGGAGAGAAAAAAATTATATAAACAGAATTTATTATTCCGCGCCATTGTGGAAGTCTTCAGTATAAATTAATAGCACTTAATTCGAAATTAATAAATTGTGTTTCCGTATATTTGTCAGTTACTTCAAAACTAACTTGTAAAAAATTATATCTTGATTATAAAATGAAAATTTAAAAGCAACTGGCTTAAAGTCTCCACGAAATAACAACTTCTCTACTCTTCCACGATTTTTCGTCGCTGTAGATAGAGTATGTTGACACAGATGTCAATGATCGATTATTGAGAGTCAACAAACATTTACTTTGTCACTTTAAAACATTATCATTATTACGATATAAGTTACAATCATTTACTTACCTCGTACCTACTCAGATTTGAATTATTCCATTGACACATATAGATGAATTGAAACCGAGACAAAATTCAAAACTCAAAATCTTAATTTTGATATTTTTACATTAAAAAAATTCGATTTTTTAACAAGCTTTCAAATAGGCTGAATGTTTACATACTGTATCGCGTTTTATACTTTGTTAAGTACTCCTGACTAACAAGATAACGAATCTTCGCCGAATCGAAAATCGGCGAATGGCGGCCATACTTGTCTGTTATCAGTTTGATGCGTTTGTTAATAACCATGACTTGGACTCACCATTTTGTAAGTCACGCTCACTGGTACAGTACACTTTATCCAAAATAACATCTCACTAATATCGTTATTTTTAGTAATTTTTATTTTAAATTCTTATAAAAAGTATAATAATTCCGTACAGTTGAAATGAAAATTGAATGAAATCATTCGTTATTAGGCGTAGTTTTAAGACTTTGGAGTATTTTTATTTATTTTATTTATTGTACAAAGGGAACTTATTGAAGTATTTAAAGCCTAGGTGATAGATGGAGTGATTTATTACAAATTTGGATGAAATGGTTGGTGATGATGTTGTTATAAAGTTAAAAAAACTAAATAGAACATATTAAAACCAAAAAGAATCTAAAATATTTTCTACTACTTGACGTCTCAAACTGCCATTCTGATAGCGCAGTTGGCTGAAGCGCCTGTCTGTGATAAGATAAGGCTCTGGCTGGCTTCGTTTCCTGCAGCCTTGGGTTCGGATCTCATTCAGCAATGGATGTTTCTCATCATTCACCCATTCACCTCATTACCCACGCACAAGTCTCCGGACTCATGTGGTCATCATCCGCTATAAAAAAAAATACATTAAAATTGTGGAGGTGTCCAGGTGAAAAGAGTATAGGTAGATAGATATATTTATAGGCAATTGATACAAGGCTTATCGCCTATGGTGACATGTATGTCTTAAAAATTATAAAAACTTATTACATAATAAAGAGAGAGAGATAAGATTAGATTATCTTTATTTATTCATGTAAATTTACAAATTTTGCATAAAGTAGTTAAAAACAAAATTATCAACATTACATAGATATTATAGTAAATTCAGATAATGCTTTTTTCATAGTGCAAAGAACTATGTACAATGATCTCAATTGTAAGATATTAACTACGGTGGAGTCGGCGTAGCCGAGTTGGCTTATCGCTGGTCTGATAAGCCAAAGGTTCTGGGTTCGATCCCAGTTGAGTACAAGATATTTTTCTCGAGCCACTCCCGTGTTTCGGAGGACACGTTAAGCCGTCGGTCCCGGTTGCATATAAAAAAAAGCAGTCGTTAAAAAAAACGGCGATGTGGAACTACCCGTAAGGGTCTCCCCACCACGAAAAGCCATACGAATTTACTTTTTTTTTTAACTACGGTAATGACAATCTAAGTAATGCAATTACATGAAATGGCGAAGTTTGGACAAATATTCGTCCATTCTTGACACTTAACGAGAGAGAGAGAGAAAGAGAGTGAGAGAGAATGAGTGAATGAGAATGACAGAGGAGAGGGAGTGTGCGTGCGAAAGTGTGAGAGTGAGTGAGACCGATAGGGAATGAGTGACGGAAAGGAAGTGAATGAATGAGTGGGAGGGAGACAAATGAGGGATATAGAAAGAGTGAGAAGAGTTACAAATGTGAGTGAGTGAGTTTGTGAGAGAAAGAAGACCGAGAGAGAGTTTGATAGGATGCCACTCGTGAAGGTCGTTGACCTCTATGTAGCATCGTCTGAGAGTCGAAGTGTATGAGCAAGCGTATCTAGAGGGGTTGTTCGGCGTAGTGCACGTGTTGATATAAAGTTTAGGTGTGTGGGGGGGGGGGGGGTAATTTGCGGGGGTGGGGCAACTCTGCGCCCTTTCAATCCGTTTTGAGTTTTGCAGCGTTTTTGGGGGAGTGGAAATGTCGTCGTGCTTTCGCCTATCTACGCATGCGCAGTGGTTAGCTACAACAACTGCGTACTGTACCAGTAATTCCATCCAGTTTTGGCCGATTTTCCTCTCGATGAAAATATTTGGGGATGATTTCGTGGAATTTTGCCGCGCTGTATTTTCGTTATCAAATAATTTATTTGCTCATCTCTCGTTTGTTGTAGATTCAGTTACCCGAATGAATCTTGAAAAAGTGTTAAATATCTTTTTCACTTTGATTTTACTTGAATTGTAAGATCTTTTTTACACGTACAATTGTATTTTTTGGCTGTAATGTCTATTTTGCACTGTACGATTTTACTTTGTACTGAACTGTACACTGTACTGTATGAATCTTGAAAAAGTGTTATATCTTTTACACTTTGATTTTACTTTGACTGTAAGAACTCTTTTACACGTACGATTTTACTTTTTGGATGTAATGTCTATTTTGCACTGTACGACTTTTCTTTGACACGCCTCTGGATTGGCGTTATTGGATTTTAAACTTACATTTGATATTTCCAAATACAAAAAAAGTGTAATAAAATAAAGTTTAAGCTCGATTATCTTTGAAATTTGATACGATTATTTTAATAATGAAAGTGATACTAATGAATTATTTATCTATTATTAACTATTATTTTAATGGGAAATGATAGCCTGGCCTTGGCTAAAAGTTTTTTGCCTCGCCGTCCAATTTCCACTGTTGCTGAATTGCCTACTAAAACACCAGGATAGCTGATCAGGATAGCATTGCATGTGTGCATGAGATAGACGCAATTTTCAGTGAAGTGATAGCCATGAGCCATAGCAGTTATCTGTTCAATCAGATAGAGATAAGCTGCGTTCTCCTAGGCACTTTTTGTAAGTGACCGATTAGATTGGCCAGCAAAAAGACACTGTTCTCTGCTGTAAAATCACTTCCCGGTGGTTCGGAACCCACCTAAAACTGTAGGTCCAGCTCATCAATCACCATCATTCAACTCATTACCCACGCACAGGTCTCAAACCTATGTGGGCTTCATCTTCAAAAAAAAAATTCATAATGTTGAAACAAGACTAGAAAATCTCCATTCGAATCAAGCACAAAACAATTTCCCTACACCTACACATACAAGCTTACCCAGTGATTACAATTTAATTTTACAAATTTAGTGAACTTTTTTATTTAACAATAAATAAACTGTTCGTTCTACTAGCTCTGTTTTGTTCGTAGTAAATAAATACTCCATTTGTTGTTTAGCGATACGAGCTCACCCAGTGATTACAATTTCATTTTACAAATTTAGTGAACTTCTTTATTTAACAATAAATAAACTGTTCGTTCTACTAGCTCTGTTTTGTTCATAGTAAATACTCCATTTGTTGTTTAGCGATACGAGCTCACCCAGTGATTACAATTTCATTTTACAAATTTAGTGAACTTCTTTATTTAACAATAAATAAACAGTTCGTTCAACTAGCTTTGTTTTGTTGGTAGTAAATACTCCATTTGTTTAGAGATACTCTAACTAGGTTGGGTCCCGGAAGACCTGAATACAACGGGAATAAATAATTTATAATCTTTTCCTTCCCTCAACCATACACTACACACTCCTCTCACGCTCTCTCTCCCCCTCCCCCTCCTCCTTCCCTTCCACCCACTCCTCGTACCTAACTGGCTGACCACACGGTTTGAATAATGTATTTTATTGAGCTTGTCCGTAGTGTATAATATCCGTGCATGAGAGTTTGGGCTGCCAAGCCAACGCTGTGTATCAAGCAAATTCAATAGGTGTGTGATTATTGAACCCGAATATCGAGGTCTGGGTTAATTGTATGCAGTATGCACTTAGAATGCAGCTGACCTATAACTCGCCTATTGAAAACCTCCTTTGTAAAGATAATTATGACTGCTACTGTGTACGGTATTATGCTAGCCTTGAGACATTTCAATTGAAAATTAACTTCGCATTGAAGCGTCGTACGTACCGTATTGTATTGCTCTATTTATTGAACATATTGAAAATAGTAATATTATTACTTGATCAAGTATGCTATTCTTGGCATGCTTTTATACTAACTATAGAATTTTAATTCTAAGGATTGTTCCTTGCAGATATTATGGATTCTTTAAAAAGTTCTAAATTATTTTGTTTGTATATGTCAAAAGAGAATCTGAATAAATTTTGATTTAATTTGAATTTATTTATTGACAAAAATCATACTTAGGCCTACATATGTACAATAAAACAAACAGAAATAATAATATAAATGAAATAAAATATGCATAAGTTTCTTATGATTTATCGAAACAATTCTCGGCAACATAAGATAACAATTTAATCTTCTATTGTATAAACGTCTTCATGCTGTCCTCTGCCGACGAAACTTTAGCTCTAAAGGATAGGGGATTGAAGAAGGTGAAGAAGAATGAGGAGAAATCTGTGATGTTTTCCATGACGAAATACTAAATGAACAATCTAATGACACTGTATTTCACTTTTAAATAATGTTTTACTAACATATATTGGAGATGCTTGAGGAATGCATTTCACTTCTGAAAAGAAGCTTCGTCAGCCTGAAGTGAAATTCTTTCACTGCAATTATTAACATTATTTACAAGTGAAAACATTATTTAAAAGTGAAATACAGTGTCAGTTTTAATATTAGAATGAGGAGAGAATTGAAGTTGGAGAAAAAGGAGAAGAAGAGGAGGAGGAGGAGGAGGAGGAGGAGGAGGAGGAGGAGGAGGAGGAGGAAGGGAAGTAGTTGTAGAAGAAGAAGGAGAAAAAGAGAAGAAAATAGAGAAGAGGAAGGCAGAGAAGGACAAGAAGTGGAATAAAAAAAGATTATTGAAATAAATTTGTAAATAGGTTATGTCATGATGTCATGTTCTAGTTATCCCGATTCAATTGAATGGGGGAACCTGCTAGTAGAATGGATTTTTATAAGAATGCTCCCTGTCATTATAGGTTGTAGATGCAGTTATGATGTACGTAGATAAGTTTTCTGTTGAATATTAGGTCTATTACACGGACTACAATCAAATCAACTTTCTTTGTAGTGGCGAAGGTGATATTGTGGAAGGTATCCATAATGAATAATAAGACGAAATTGTCACAACCACATTTATTAAAAATATTGAGAAACTAGTTTCGGTTGTTGTGAAACTCGGTTTGTTTGAGATTGATGATGGTATAACAACCGAAACTAGTTTCTCACTATTTTTAATAAATGTGGTTGTGACAATTTTGTCTTATTATTAATCATGGTTCAATCAACTGAAGAGTATTCTCCAGTAATACTGTAGTTGAAAACTATATTCAATAGGAGTAGACGAGCTTGAGTACTTCAAAGTACTACATTCGAATTCTACAGACAAGTTCTGTATTGAATATGGACTATAATGATTCAATAATTTCCTGGTGTTTCGGAACCCATCTAAAACTGTAGGTCCAACTCATCAATCACCATCATCCAATTCATTACCCACACACAGGTCTCAGACCTATGTGAGCTTCATCCTCCGAAAAAAAAACCAATTGATGAGTGAATATCTTTCAATTTAAATATAGTATCCTATCCTTCAATAATAGTTGGAAACGATTGTCAATACACGAGCTTGAACAGTCGGTTGTACACACAATCTCTAGACTTCCAGGAATAAAGCCTTCAAGTTTGGAATTGCCCCCATCCGGGACTGAGTTTTGCGTTCCGGAAATGGCCTTAGCTCATTAATCGGATTTCAAGCTTCTTTTTCTTCTTCGTTTGCCTATAGTTTCATGCTTAAAATCAACTTTTTTCAATTACCTCTAGCTTCTATAAGGTTTTTACAAACGTCAATTTCTTAGAATATTGAAAGTTTGGGTAGTTGATGTTAATAGTAATGCAAAAACAAAAATCGTTGAAGTTTGTTCAAAATTCGTCGATTTATCTTGCCTGAAAGACACAATCAAACTCAAGAGAGGGAATGAGAATGAAAGAAAAAATATGAAAAAATACAGACTTAGAGATTTATCACTTCTTAAAACGAATAGTTGTTGACCTAAAACTTTGTTTCTCGAGTCGTTGTTTCCTTGTTCTTAAATTCACCTACTAAATTTCTAGTTTTTATCGTATTGTGTGAAGCACAAACAATTTATTCATTTGTTTTCTAGTTCACTCAGCTGAGTTTATTCAGTGGTTCAATTATTCAGATCAGTTAGAAATAGCTAAAAATAGTTGATATTTTCCATTGTTTCGCGTAGTGATATTATGTCACGATATCAGTCTATTACTGCATTCTGGTGGCCGCTAGATCAACTAGATTGCAAGAGAGCTGTGTTGATTCCTAGAAGAGATGTTTTTTTTTGTTGAGGCGCTCGTGACGTAGAAGACCGTTTTTACAGTGTTGCCAATTGTGCGGCTGTGAAAGTTATCAGCTCAACAGCTGACAGCTTGTAGCAACAGCCAGCTGAGTCCGTAGTGAACCAGAAGCCTTGGATTTTCACACTTGCCAGAAAGAGAATTTCACACTCGTAACGTCCGTTTTGAAGGATTTTCTTGCTGATTTTATTTAATCTTTTGACAAGTCACATTGAAAATCAAGTGTCTTGTGGGGAGAAACAATGGCTTGTCTGACCGCCGTATTTGACCACATTTTTAAGTCTAATGGCCGGTTGCACGAACATTTGATCTCCGGTCACTGGCCAAACTGATCTTAGATCAGAAGTTCGTTGCTCAATGGACAATCAATAAGTGAAAACTAATATCCGGTCAATTTTTAAACGGAGATTTGACCGGCCAATTTTCGATAATCAAATCCCCGGTCAAATGCTGCGCTCTAGTGCCGGCCGCGTTTAATAACCGCACAGATTTTTTTTCGAAACGGTCGTTACTTTGTAAATAACACTTTTCTGTAACTAGCGCAGGGAAATTAGACTTTTGGTATACAAAAATACCAGTGAGCTGAAATTTTTAAATTAAATCTAGGCATCCTTAGAAAGAGTTCCCCAAGTTTCTAGGCTGTGCTCAACTTTTGGTGGGCTCAAAAACCTCCCCCAAATTTTGCCCTTTTTCAGTTTTTGCCTAAAGTTCGAAAACTAGGGTTGAGTTTGAAAAATCTTGAGTGAATTCAAACGAGTCCAAATTTGTTACTATACCTCTTTACCCTCAAGTAATACCTCTTTTTGGGCTAATGTGCCTGTGCAAACAGAATTCAAATATTTTAAAGTTTTTGGCTACATTTCTAATTTTCCAATTAATATTATTTTGTGTGTATTAATCGTTGTTATTATTAAGTTTACCATCGAGCTTAATTATACAGTCCATAATCATTTCTCCGCAGTAGATGAGCCTCTTTTCCTTTTAGTTGCATTTTCATAGTTGTATATAGTTGCATTTTCGTAGCAGGGATAGGAGGAAAGCAAAAAAAAATGATCAGCTACTTAACAGAACGCAGGTGCAAAGTTTAAAATTGGCAGGGTGTAAATGAAGTGTTCAGTTTAGACACTGTTAGAAAACAACTGGCGTGTGTTGGAAGACTTCCTCTGCGAAGTTGTGACTAAGCTCAACAAAACTTCAGTTGTGTTAGTTATATGACTGACCTTATGCCCTACTTTTTTACGTTTTTGTAATCTTGATATAGACATGAACCGTAGCCCACAATATCTATGAATGCTTGCAAGTGTTAAGAATAGGTTCTGCTATGATAATAATTATAGTGATTTTTTTCTCAGTTGTAAACAGCACGCTTCTGTGTTTTCCTTGTAGGCCTATGATATGAGTTATAAAAGGCCTCTCATTTAGTTTAGGCCTCGCATAAAGGTTGATAACTGTTCAAGATCTAATTTTAATTGATTTTAATGTTCTCAATTCAATCATTTCATTACATATTAAAAAATATACACTCATTAATATGACTAAATATTGCTTTCCTATCCTGAACTCTTTACCCACGCACAAGTATCGGAATCATGTGAGCATCATTAGCACAAAAAGATATAGATGCAAAATGTGTGAAACTAATTATAATGTCTGATGTTATAGAAAATAAACAGTATATACAAATGTTTTACAAATATACAAATGTTTATACAAATGTAACAACTATGAAGTGTATATATTGTATTGTTTTTTATGGCAAATAAAAATCATTCATTTTTTCCTAATTGTAAAACATTTTATTTGATTTTGTATTGTATTTGTAGTGCGGCATTGTATTTGATTTCAAATCAGTGGACTTGTAATACTTTAAAAAAAACTCAACTGTTTATTTTTTTATCAAACCCTGATCATATTTAGCTATACTGTCAAAATATATTGTCCAATTTAGAACCGTACTCCTCAATTCTATGCTTTTAAGTTCTATCTTTGGGTCTTCATGTAATACTACATGATTGCGATTTTTTCTCCTTAGTCTACATACCGTATAAGTTTATTAAAATTACAATAAGTTAAATAATTAAATAATTGTTTTTTATATTTCATTGATAAATATGTGCTCTGATAACAATCTTGTTATTTTCAACTAAGACATCTTGTAGGCTAATTTATTAATATTAATTTTTTTTAATATTAATATTTCATTTCATTTATTTACACACAGTTTCCAAAATACAATAATACAACATATAGATACAATACAAAATGGGAAAAAGTGGTTAGGTAACCTCATTGAAATCAAAGATTTCTATTTTTGTACATTTATTTTTTCACAAACGATTATTCTGGAATTCCAATTCGAAAAAAAAACATTTGTATATACTGTTTATTTTTTATAACATTTTCACACATTTTGCATCAATAACTTTTTGTATTAATGATGCTCACATGAATCCGAGACTTGTGCTTGGGTAAAGAGTGCATTATAATGATAGATGATAATTATGGATGGTGAACCTACAGTTTTAGGTGGGTTACGAACCACCAGATGTGTTCTCCCCTAGTCTTGACACGAGGTTTACCTGTTCAGAACCCCAATTCTAGTATAATATTAATTTCATCTAGCACTATTGTTCTAATTACTCTACTATGATATAATTTTGGAAACAACTTCGATGACTTTGTATTCAATATTTTCAATAAATGATTTTTTCTTTGCAATCAGGTGAACCCCTCATCGAACGACAAGGTCAGCCAGCAGATCCAAAGCCAGCTGGGACCCTACGACTATGTGCGACCACTTCTGGAGGACTCAAAACGCACCATGGTGCTCCTCGGCTCGGACGGCATTCCGCCCAGTCCGGCCCCGGCCGGTGCAGGCGGTGCCTCATCCTCGGCCACCACTCCCTCATCGACGGCGTCCTCGGGCTCCGGTCGGTCGTCCTCTGGCAGCATCGAGTTCAAGCGACCGCCCGTGTCTGCATCCAGCAGTCACAGCCAGCATCGCTCTTCGACTCATGCGTCGCATCACTCCTCTGCACCTAGGTAACTAAACTAACTAAGGTAACTAAACTAAGATAACTGAACTAAACTGACAACTTAACTACAGTAGAAACAATTAGTCTGGGTGCACGGCCGTTTGGTAGTCAGTTATGGCGAGGGGAGTGTTTATCTTTTTGAAAAACTGAAATGTTTTGCATGTTTTAAAAAAATTATATTGAGAAAATTAATTGTTTGATCGGAATGAAAAATATTTCATTTTGTTCCTCAATGTGTCTTCTATTAAAAAAAAAATATCAAAAGTTTAAAATAACTTGTAGGGGTATTCAATTGCCCCCAAAAACCGAAAAATTTCAACTTTGAACTCCCATATTCCATAAAATATTCGATGAAAAAAATAATTTCTCATGGCAATAGTCAACGTTTCAATACCTTAATAATAAACAGAATTTATTAATTTCGAATTCCTTCAAGTGCTATTAGTTTATACTGAAGACTTCCGCAATGGCGGATATTGACAACAGTATTGAATAGCTGACCTTAATAATATCCGATACAATAAACATTGAAAAAAAATTATGATCCAAAACCCTGCGCACAGCCTTAAACAATATTACTTGGGAAATTGTGTTGTAGTCAATTCAAAAATGATACATCACTTTCGAATCATTAACGAGGAAAACATCAAATGATGATTTGATCGTTGCTTATCAATTTGAGAATTTTATAACAGATCTCTAATACAATAGTCTTCAAGGCTGAGTGAACATGGCTGACAAACAGCAATAAAAAGAGAGAAAAACACTGCGCTGTGATATGACAACCTTGAAATCTCTATCATTAATCATTTTGGAGAATGAGCGAAAAGAAACGTAATACCTCTGTCATTACTAGTCCCATGTATGATTTAAAATTTTAATTTTCTGCACTCAAACATCAGAATTTAGTATAAATTCTACGTTTTGTTGTTGGATGTGAAGGCCTATTCAGAAACCCTGGGTATTTCTTCTCAAACCTACTAAAACGAATCTACTGATGTCCGATTGGATTGGCCAGCAAAAAAGACTCTGTTCTCTGCTGTAAAATCACTTCCCGGTGGTTCGGAACCAACCTAAAATTGTACGTCCATCTCATCAATCACCATCATCTAATTTATTACCCACATACAGGTCTCAGACCTATGTGGGCTTCATCCTCCGAAAAGAAAACTCCAGTGCACTGATCATAGAAGTAGTAGATTGATTCATTCTATATATCATAGAAGTAGTAGATTGATTCATTCTATATACATATATAATATATACATATATACTATTATAATTGAATACAGTAATAATCAAGCTTACAATATTATCATGTTTCACATTTCAAGAAAAAGGTAATAGAGATTTGATTAGAGATTAAATTCGGCAATTTTGTGATTATCCCAATAATTCTCGAAAAAGGGCATAAATTAATTGAATTATACGTTAATAAATACATTAATTATTTCGATTTTCATACTTACTCTCACCTTACCTTCTTGAAATTGCTATTGGTTACCCCTTGTTCAATTAATGTTATTTATTAATTATTTTTTATTCCCAATGTTAATTGTCCATTTTTGAGAAAATCAAGCCTGCATGTTCTTAGAAATAAATATTTATGTTTATTAACATATGCGTTATCGCATTTATGGATATTATGCATATTTATGGCTATATCAGAGAGAATCAAGTTTACAATAACAATTTTTTTTGACATCTCACCTATAATGAAATATTTACCCTATTTTATATAAAACAATACACCTATTTTACCTTGCACGTTTAATAAAAAACGCTCCATTTTACTATTATATTAATTACACCCATAACACATATACTTTCATGTTTTTCAATACATTATCAATAAAAGAATATACAGAATCAATCAAAGTGCTTCATCGTTTAAATATTGAACTTGGTAATAATTGTGTTTTCCAGAAGATTCAAGTTATGTTTCAATGAAAACATAAACATAACCAACGCTTACAAATATTTGGACTCTTGTCAAAATTTAGACACAGATATAGTTTTGGGCTAAAAGCCTGTTGTTTCTTTACAATAAGTTGTATTTTGACTGTAGGCCTGTTTGAAGATCCATCTTGTTTCCACTAATAATAAAAACTTATATAATAATAATTATAATATAATTATTATTAATCATATAAACAAATATGCATAATGCGTATGTCATAGAGTTTCTTACAATATTTCTAGTTCAACAATGGTGGACATTGATCAAAAAAAGATGGACAGGTCTTTATTATTGGTCTTATTATTGGTAGCTAATTTTGAATGTTAAGCGATTAGGATAAACTTTAAACTTGTAATAAAACTTTAAAAAACATTGAGTGGAAATTGCGACTCACGTTATGGCGTGACGGCCGTTTCACTCTGATGCTAAGAGCATTGTCAGATGACCCACAGTACACTCTTATTAATAATGTCATTAATTTTTTCAATTATAATTTTAAATTATTATTCTATTACATTTATTGTATACTATACTGTATTGAAAGCAATCATTCAAATAAGTATTACAGCGAATTTCATTCCATGTAAGCTGATTAAATTTATTCACCGAATAATCTGTTATCTAGCTACTATTTTTAACTCATTATTATTTATCTTTCAAAATAGCAAGCGCATAATGATCTTTCCAAGCATGCCATAATTTAGGAAGAACATCGATTGTTTTCCTCATACCAACTAGCTATCTTTTGTTTTTCATTGCTAATGTTATCTTAAAAAATAACCCAGTCTACTTACAATTGCACACATGAAAAATTCCATGTCTGTAGACTCAACTGAAAGAAATTTACGTGCATTTAAATAATTTGTTAACCTTGAAAGTAATAATCAATTATTATAAAGTAGGTGCAAATGTATGCATTATTAAGCAGTAAATAGTCATTTAAAATTAAATGAAGATAATACTTTATCAATTCAACGTTTTCATAATTTAGTTTTTTATATTATATTTCAAGTATTGTTATTAGTTGAAAATGTGACCAGGAATCGGGTCTAGTGCTCTAATAAAACGAGAATTCAACAAACTTTGTTTAATTTTACTATGGAAAATTTTCTAATAAAATAATCGTCCACTCGTTTTAATACAAATAAATTCTTATATTCTAAAGAAATTTCTTTTTACACTTTTCTTTTATAAACAAGCCGAGGACCGACAAAAAATTGTGTCATATTGTGACTGTATACTTTTCAAGGTTGAAAGTGCAGGGGCAGGGGATGCAACGTTCTTTACACGCGCCTGCAAATATCGAAATATGCAAATTTCAACAATTATTTTCAGGGGCAATAGAGGCAAACATCTTTACAAGTACCGATGCTTTGACATGGTGTCCTCTTTCTTCATTCCACATATTTATTTTTTATTCCTATAATTTATCGATATTATGAATTACTATTTTCTATAATATTCATATTTTCTTTATTCTGCACTGCAGAGACTGCAACAAAATTGTTTGATCGGTTGGAGCGTTATCTCTGATAAGACTCTGACTACTACTTTTCTTTTTGTAGCAGATTACGTCTTGGAGACTCCAGTATAAGACAAGTCAGATTAAAAATTGTACTATATTACACACTAGTTACCATAATGACTATATCAATTAGTTGAGGCGAGGCTTAATTTTTATGTGAAAGGAACTCATGTACACTATAAAAAGCTTTATCAACTAAATATTTTTTTCAATTGTTTTTCAAATATTTCTATTTTGTGATCGCGATTTCGATTCTTGTTCAGCTTTGAATATCTTTACCTTCTCATTACCCACGCTCAAGTCTCAGACTCATGTGGTCATCATCAGTGAAAAATATCTTATCTAGAATACATATTGAACTAATCTGATACCCGCAATCTTAAAAGTTTAAAATATTAATAGTTGTACCAATGATCGATTTCATTTTTATCACTAGCTATAAAGTTATCATACTGATTTAACAATGGACGATGAAGATATGATACATTCATTATCCACTTAACATAAATTTAATTGTTATAAGAGGCATATCCTCATCAGTTTTCGCCCCTCCCCCCCTTCGCCAACGTACGGGAGAATAAAGAAAAATGTTGCTTCTATTTTGGCTGGAGTTTGACAATATTATTGTACTTGGTCATGTTTTTCACTACGTCTTTCAAAAATATGTTCATTATTATTCTTATTACCACCACTTCCGTATTTCGGAGAACACACTAAGCCAGTTTTTTTTTGAGGATGAAGCCCACATAGGTCTGAAACCTGTGCGTGGGTAATGAGTTGGATGATTGTGCTTGATGAGCTGGACCTACAGTTTTAGGTGGGTTCCGAACCACCGGGAAGTGATTTTACAGTAGAGAAGGTGTCTTTTTTGCTGGCCAATCTAATCGGTCACCCTTTCAAAGAGTGCCCAGGAGAATGCAGCTTATCTCTATCTGTTTGAACAGATACCTGCTACGGCTCACAGCTATCACTTCCTTGAGTTGGTCTCAGCTGGTTAACAACAGTGACGTCAGAGGCCCTGATCTTCTCCAGGAGGTTCGACCTGGTAACTGAACCAAACCTGTGCCAGCCAGATCATAAGATATTATTATTGATTTTAAATTATATTTTTCATAGAATTTATATTAATTTAAATTTTGTTTTACAGCAGAAATGGCTTCGCAAAACCAACCGACAGCAAGTCATCCTCGCAGTATAGCAGCAACAGTAGTAGAGGTGGAGGATTTTACCCGGGCAGCAAAGCAGTGCACAGCACAGGTAGTGGTGCTAGTCGGGATCTGTCCAATGGATCATCATCATCATCATCATCATCATCATCTGTCAAGGCACATTACTTCCCGCGGCCAACATCGTCATCATCATCGTCGCATCCAGCACGCAAAACTAATAGGCCTACGCTGAACTTCCGTGATCTGGTAAGCACTGGGGCCTTGTAGAACAATTTACAAACTAGTTCTATTAGTAATTTTTTGCAGTTACTGAAAAATCTTGGGGCGGCCGGCCACTGAAAGCGGTCCTATGCTGTGCTAAGCTGCGTCGCAGGTGGTCGGCAACCGATAGCTTAGCAGACTTGAGCTGCTCAGCGAGAGTGAGTGTGGTGGGAAAAGCTGTATAAAGCTATAAAACCGGAGTTCGGTCGGTTCAAAGCTATGCTGTGCTGTGCACAATTTGGCAGTTTGTTGAAAACTATTGATTCGGTTTAAACAACTGTCCCAGACTTGAGCTGCTTAGCATTGTCAATGCAGTGAGTCTTGTGGGGAAAGCTGTATAAAGCTATAAAACCGGAGTTCGGTCGGTTCAAAGCTATGCTGTGCTGTGCACAGTTTGGCAGTTTGTTGAAAACTATTGATTCGGTTTCAACAGCTGTCCCAGATTTGAGCTGCTTAGCTTTGTCAGTGCAGTGATTGTGGTGGGGAAAGCTGTATAAAGCTATAAAACCAGACTTCGGTCGGTTCAAAGCTATGCTATGCTGTGCGCAGCTTAGTTTGGCAGTTTGTTGAAAACTATTGATTCGGTTTCAACAGCTGTCCCAGACTTGAGCTGCTTAGCTTTGTCAGTGCAGTGATTGTGGTGGGGAAAGCTGTATAAAGCTATAAAACCAGACTTCGGTCGGTTCAAAGCTATGCTATGCTGTGCGCAGCTTAGTTTGGCAGTTTGTTGAAAACTATTGATTCGGTTTCAACAGCTGTCCCAGACTTGAGCTGCTTAGCTTTGTCAGTGCAGTGATTGTGGTGGGGAAAGCTGTATAAAGCTATAAAACCAGACTTCGGTCGGTTCAAAGCTATGCTATGCTGTGCGCAGCTTAGTTTGGCTGTTTGTTGAAAACTATTGATTCGGTTTCAACAGCTGTCCCAGACTTGAGCTGCTTAGCATTGTCAATGCAGTGAGTCTTGTGGGGAAAACTGTATAAAGCTATAAAACCGGAGTTCGGTCGGTTCAAAGCTATGCTGTGCTGTGCACAGTTTGGCAGTTTGTTGAAAACTATTGATTCGGTTTCAACAACTGTCCCAGACTTGAGCTGCTTAACTTTGTCAGTGCAGTGATTGTGGTGGGGAAAGCTGTACAAAGCTACAAAACCAGACTTCGGTCGGTTTAAAGCTGTGGGGTGCTAAGCATACCGGTGGCCGGCCGTTCATATAAAACCATTGATTCGGTTTAAACAGCTGTACCAGCTCAGCACTGCACAGCTTCCGGTGGCCTGTCGCTCTTATGAATTGTTATTATGTCCACTTGGAATAAATTTGTGTCACTGTAAAAATCCACGCAGAGTAAAAATGATACTTGAAGTGGAGCCTCTTTATAACGGACACCGGCTGACTCCTTAGCATAAAAATAAGTAGAATGCTTTCTTTTTTTGTAGAAAATTATTGACATCCTGTGAGAGATAGTTACACAAAGTCTTAGTTGTTGTGTGCCAAAATGGTACGCCGATGAACTAATATTAGATTAGATTACTTCATTCATGGTGAATTTACAACTTTTTTTTCAAATGTGCGCGTACATACAATATTTTAAAATCACATAGAAAGTAGACCTGGTTGATACTATTTACATTTTGTTGGAAATATTGAAGGTGATCTAATGGGTAGATCACCATTGGGATATATGAATATGGGATATTTTGAAATACTGTACTGCATTAAGAACCTTTTTCTCTTTCGTCTCATATCCTAATAAGAACTGAAAACTATCCTAATTCGGATAATTTAGATTTAGAAACTATCCTGATTTAGAATTTCCATTGTTGAGAAAATATTTTAAAATTAAAATAATTTAAACTCTCAAAGAGTAGAAAGGCTTGTCCAAGAGAACCTCTTCAAAACGGAGACTACAGACTCCTTACCATAACAGGAAGCTTATTCAGAAGTCTATGAGTTATTCCTGAATAATTCCTGAATTATTCCTGACAGATTGACAAAGCTAGTTACTGAATAGACAAAGTGTCAGTTATTCGGCCAGTTGCACAAAAGAATATTGACTACGGTAAGATGACGTCATTTGACGGAGCCAGTGAAACGACTTCCCTATGGAGCTCCGTAAGATGACGTCATCTTACGGTGGTTGAATTTAATTTTCTGTTGTGCAACTGGCCGATTATGAGCAGAAGTTATAGACTGATCGACTGATATGAAAAAAAAGGCACTTTGTTTAAAAACTTATACGTCTAATCTCAACCCTTGAGATATAACTAAAAACTATCCTAATTTAGATTAATTGTTAACAAAATTGTTGAAATAGAAATTAATAAAACTTATACATAATTGTTGAAATAAAAATAAATAAAACTTATTCAAAGAGTAGAAAGGATGTTCCAAGAGGAACCTATTCAAAACGATTACAGGCTGACTTCTTACCATTACAGGAAGTTTATTTAAAAACCACTCTGACTCATAGACAAAGCTAATTACTGTGTACCAAAGTTAGAATCTTGTTTATTAGCTTTTTGAAGATTCTGAAGTGACTTTCTTACTATTACATTATATTACATCTTGACTTATAATTAGGTTATTTTATTATATTATGACTGATTGTTATTATATTTTATCTACGACCATGTCATAATGTATACATTACAGTTTCATAATTGATGCCAAAACAGCTGTCTTTTCGAAATGCTTTTTGAAACCCGTTGCATAATGTGCTCATTATAGTACAGGTTCTACATTATAACACGGGTTCTGGACCAATCAGAAGCATTTTTGATGGAATCATTATCGTAATTCAATATTGTGAAAGTATCAGCTGATTTGATCAAACTGCTACACCAGCTACTTTAACCTAACAATCTACTATAACTTCTCGTATTTGAGATGAGAGGTTATAGGTATCTCTGACAGTCACAGGTAAAATGAAATTGTTTTAATTAAATGTATACTAGTGGTCGTAGATAAAATAGTGTATGCAACGATTTTATTTGGCCATTAAAGCACTCGTGAGATATTTATAACAGTCGCATTCGCTCGTGTTATAACTTACATCTAACTCGTGCCTTAATAAGGGTCAAAATAAAATCGTTGCATAAACTACTATTGTACAATTCATATCTCAAATAATTTGAAAATGCTGCATTAAAATCATCTACTCTCTTGTTTCAACCTGTCATTAAATTTATCCTAATTCATATTCGTTGTAAGAAGATATTTATTTCCGTTTTGATTGTATTTTTATTATACAATAGAAATTTATTGATATTATTTTTTTTTTATTAGTATTATATTATACAAATGCAGAAATATATGTTTTTGTTTCTGTTCACAGGACCATCATGATGAGCCACCGATGAACACGCCCAGTCATGCCGATGTGGACAACATATTGAAGGTTAGCTGTTCTTGATGTGTAGCAAATTTCAGAGTTTTTCGAGATTAGCTGAAATTTTTCTTTGGTTGTAGTATTTTTGAAAAAGTTACGTAAAAACTCATATTCAAGGTAAGTGGATCGGTCAAATAGACTGAACAATCTATTAAATAGACTTAATAATAATAATTCACATTTATTTCAATATGGTGGAACAGCAGATCATTATAAACAGAGCAAATGAGCAATAATTAAAAAAGAAGGATCAGATTCAAACATCCATTTCCCCCAAACTATGCAAAGGATAGAGACTTTATTCTAACGTTCATAAAGAGGGAATGTTATGCAGCCCAGGTAGAACTTTCAATTACGGGGCGTTGTCAAAGTGGGCTGACATCAAGGTTGGCTGCTGACAAACTGGGCTAACGTCAGGTTAGGTTAGGTTCATGGGCTGAATTCCTAAGTGTGCCAGGTTTGCGGTGCATGCAACGTCACCGTAATTTGGAAAACCAGCAGACTTTGTCATCAGCCCACTTTGGCGCGGTCCCTCAATTACGACCACATTTTCGCTGTGTTGATTGACTGTAGTAAAATGCACCGCAGGTCACAGGAATGTTCATTTTGTGTTTGTGATCTCACAGAAATTCAAATCATGAGCGTGAAATGAACCTAACATTCAACAGCTACCAGCATATGTAATTCTACATTTATCGATAAACAGTTTTTTCTCAATGATTATGTATGTATTTTAAAACGTTGAATGCATTGTGTTGTTGCCATTTCGCTGCAGAGAGACAGCAGTGCCAATGCGGCCATGTTTGGACATTCTACCTTGCCTGTATAGCATTTTAAACGTTCCTCTTTCCACCAAAGTTGGAATTAAGTCTCTATCGTTTGTATAGGTTGGGAAAAATGGATGTTTGAATCTGATGATTTTTATTTGATTTGCGCAGTTGCTGTTTATAATGAATAATATAACAATGATTCATCAAACTCAGCTTTTCCTATAATCCCTCACCTTTCCTTTCAAGGATTGAAGGCTTTCCTAGTACATGGGTAACCATAGTTGGAGAGCTTACAATCCTCCCCTATTTTACATTACAATTCCCGAATTAGCCTCTTATATTTATTATTATTATTATTATTGTTGTTGTTGTTGTTATTTTTCACTTCCATCTCTACAAATTTGCTTGTATGTGTGTGTAAAATTAATAAATAAATAAAATAAATAATATTTTTATATTTCGTTTTTCCTGATTTTCTAAAATGGATTTAAATTGTTCGGATCCTGGAAGTATAAATTGAACCAGAAAGTATTGTACAGCCTATGTCCCCCACAAATATTGTGCTGATTCATTTGTGTTGAATCACTGTTTCTGTAATTCAACGAGCACTTTTGATGGAATGAGGTGAATGTAGTATTTGAGTAGGCAATATATATATATATATATCATACATAATGTAGGCATATCATGTATGCATACTACTTAGGCTATGATATACCTATGACATAAATAATGTATGTCAAAGATGAGAACGCTTCCAGTGGACCTGGGCCTACTAGCTGGTTGCTAGTACAGCAGCACGTTCATAGTAAGAAAATATTTAGATATTTCGAATAGCCCAGGTAGTAGTTTCAATTATGGCCACATTGCCGTTGTGCTTTTACATAAGTATCATAAATTAATAAGTAGTTTCAAACTTTTTCAACATAAAAATATATTTTCGAAGTTTATGAACACTGCTCACCTTCAGGCTTTCAAGGTCTAACGTTGATGATTTCATGCAATGATTTGTGTCCAGACCTTTCAAGTTGAATATTTAGACTGACATAGATAAATTGGTAATTTATATTCTGGTATTGATAAAGGGTAATTTAAACTCTTTTAGACGTCAGTCTTGTGTTTTTCCAGAATTAGGTAATTGTAATTTAGAATTTATGAGAAATCTTATTTAAATTGCATGCATTTTGTTGTGGACCTAGATGGGATCTATTATGAGAACCCTTATTCATATTGCATGAATTTTGCAGGAAATGGCTGAATTCAGAGTTATCAAACCCCATGAGAATTTGGCAGCTACGCCAAGGGTTGATCAAGATTCGACCTTCAGCTATCTCTTCGACAAGGTAAATGCTCACTTGTTATTTGCTATATTACTTCCACCCTGAATACCTCATCAATATTTTCTTTTTACAAGTTTACAGGAAAGGATATTCTAATAATTTATCTCACTATGATTAATACTATAGATCAGGGGTATCCAAAATTTTCAGCCTCAGGGCTAAAAATATTACTCCAGTAAGTTCATTTTTCTACTATTATTAGTGACGTAGTTCGATGTACAGTCAGTCGGGAGAGGGCGGGAATCATATAGTGTAGTCGGAAGGTACCATAGGTACTATAAATTTTAATTTAAAGGTAAAGTCGGTAGGGCTGTAGGTACTATAAATTTTAAATTAAAGGTAAAGTGGGTAGGGCTATAGGTACTATAAATTTTAATTTAAAGGTAAAGTGGGTAGGGCTGTAGGTACTATAAATTTTAATTTAAAGGTAAAGTGGGTAGGGCTATAGGTACTATAAATTTTAATTTAAAGGTAAAGTGGGTAGGGATGTAGGTACTATAAATTTTAATTTAAAGGTAAAGTGGGTAGGGATGTAGGTACTATAAATTTTAATTTAAAGGTAAAGTGGGTAGGGATGTAGGTACTATAAATTTTAATTTAAAGGTAAAGTGGGTAGGGCTATAGGTACTATAAATTTTAATTTAAAGGTAAAGTGGGTAGGGATGTAGGTACTATAAATTTTAATTTAAAGGTAAAGTGGGTAGGGCTATAGGTACTATAAATTTTAATTTAAAGGTAAAGTGGGTAGGGCTATAGGTACTATAAATTTTAATTTAAAGGTAAAGTGGGTAGGGCTGTAGGTACTATAAATTTTAATTTAAAGGTAAAGTGGGTAGGGCTATAGGTACTATAAATTTTAATTTAAAGGTAAAGTGGGAAGGGCCTCCCTTTAACAATTCATGAAGATAATGATAATATAAGCTGTTTAATAAAAGGGGGTTTCCCCGGAAATTTTTGATGAAATAATCCAAATTTTTAGCAAATACAGACAGTTTTTAATTGCCGCTAAAGGCTTATTAAAATTCCAAAATCTACTTTGTTTTTTTTGGGGGGATCTGTCCCTCTGATAACCCCAAAGTTTCGTTACTAAATATTATCCACAATTTCTTGAACAATCGCTGAGTATGCATCTTGAGCAATCTTGCTAAATTTGATAGTTTAATAATGCATTGATGAATAATGCATACTGAACAATAGTAGAAGTATTGATAAGCTACGAAACTCCTGGGCCATCTTTGTAACGGTGACCGATTGGATTGGCCAGCAAAAAAGACACTGTTCTCTGCTGTAAAATCACTTCCCGGTGGTTTGGAACCCACTTAAAACTGTATGTCCAACTCATCAATCACCATCATCCAATTAATTACCCACGCACAGGTCTCAGACCAATGTGGGCTTCATCCTCGGAAAAAAAGATGGAATGAGCTTGAATTCTACATAGGTTAGATAGGGTAAGCGTAAAATTTTACTCGTAGAAAAAGGTATTCGCTTGATTATTGGATCTTCCAATCTGTGCCAATGTGAATTATAGTGTGTTTTTTTTGTATTTTAACAATGTTATGTCCTAATAAGAGCCTGATTAACAGAAACAATATTAACTTGTTATGTGAATTTAACGACTTGCAGTCAAATATTTATTAAGAATAAGTAAAATTTACTTAAATTTGCTTCAATGACTTGATGTTACAAGCTTTATTATCACTTACCCGGTGGTTCGGAACCCACCTAAAATAGTAGGTCCACCATGTTCCCCGTAACATGGCTCAAACGGCGAGGTGGAACTACCCGTAAGGGTCTCCCCACCATTAAAAGCCATACGCTTATTATTATTAACAACGCAGTTAGTCATGGAACAAGAAATCCAGAAAAAATATACTTTAATCTGTTACTGCAGAGATATACGTAGAATACATTGAATTGTACATAGACTTTTTCCCTGTATAATTAAACTTCTTGTACTACAATAAACTACTTGTGGTAGAAACCATATTTCAATCATAATATGTTAATGTCATCCTAATAAAGACTAAGGTAAACTATTCAATTAATAGCATTTTCCAATTCCAATATGATCATATCATGCTAGTTCATGGAGTTGTTCTTTTTAAAATTGATAATTACTGAAGCTTATTACCATCATCTTCATATATCATAAATATAATTATATCATCATATGCATAATATAATATATTATATCCATTACATTATAATCATTGTTGATATCCCTGTGGGGTTTCTCTAATGTCTAAAGACAGCTGTTTGTATTTTTTTATCACATTTTCACATTTTTTAGGATTATATTTTTGTGACAAATGGGCAAGTATTGGACTTCCTTGTGCTCTCACATGTCAAATAAATAATATAACATTCATTAATAAACTGTGCCAGAGCCTGATGAGAACAGGGCGGGCCGCTTAGCGCAGTTGGTTGGGGCGTCGCAAATTCAGCTTGCTGTCGTTTTAAGTGGTCGTGGGTTTGAATCCCGCTCCACCTTCAGGCATTTATGTGTAATCATTCACCTCATTACCCACGCACAAGTCACGGACTCATGTGGGCATCATCAGCAATAAAAAAAATTTAAAAAAAAGTTGAAATAAACTTTTATTTTACATGGAAGAGATAGATTGTACATAAAATTTTTCTCTGAAAATTAGTGATCAAAACGTATTCCAATGATCATTGCATCTTCATGAACTGCCTTGGATTGATATTGCGCAGTTGAACAGTGCCAGAACCTGGTAAGAAATGGATAAATAGTCAATAATGAAGTGTTCTTGGCTTGTTAGTTTGATTGAGCTATTAAACATGAATGACAGTAACAATGAAATTAGTTTATAGGTAGTCGTAGATAAAATAGTGTAAACAACGATTGTATTAAGTCAACCTTTAAGTCACTTGTGAAATGTTCATGCTCTAGCTTGTCTCACTTGTGGCTGGAAGGCAGTCATAATACAATTTATTTATTTATAAAACAAAACACACATATACAAGTCATGCAAAAAATGAAAAATATTAAAATACAATAACTGAATCCAAAATTATACTAAAGTAAATCTATAAACTATTTAAAAATATATACAATAATAAATATTATATATTACAATAATTAAATATTTTAATATATATGTGGAGATGGAACCCCCGTCCAACTATGGTTGCCACATACAGTAGAAACAATTAGTCTGGGCGCACGGCCGTTTGGTAGTCAGCCATGGCGAGGGGAGTGTTTATTGCTCATTTCTAAAAACATGTTGCCCGTGCGACGCTGCAGATGTCTTCAAGGTCAACTAGTCAACTTTTACAGGACGGTTAGTAGTGAAACATGAGCCACGCGCCCAGACTAATTGTTTCTACTGTGTTTATCGCTCATTTCTAAAAACATGTGGCCCGTGCGACGCTGCAGATGTCTTCAAGGTCAACTAGTCAACTTTTACAGGACGGTTAGTAGTGAAACATGAGCCACGCGCCCAGACTAATTGTATCTACTGTACTAGGGAGGGGTTCTCATAATATTACGGTAGGAGGAAACTATAAACTACTATTGTAATACAATACGATTAATAATGTATTAACTCTGTAATAATTTTGAATTGTTATTGAACGTCACAAGTGACCTTTCAATGTGCACCATTAGAGTTGAAGATTCAACTATAAAATACTGTAAACAAAACATTCTTGTGTTTTTCATTTTTATGTTTTCCTTGTTCCAGGTTGTTTGTCCACCACCAAAGCCAATATCTCCCCCTCCACCAACCCCCGCACCCATGCATATGGACTCACCACCGTCATCTACACCACCAAAAAACCGTGAGTGTTTTCTTACATTAATCATATATATGAATTTTTTATTCTTTTTCTCTTTCATTACTATTGTTTGAATGGTGATGTCAAGTCACGAACGCTCCAGACTCCTATTGGAAGGGTTACCGGAGGCGGATTTAGACTTTCGCAGCCTATGGGCTGGCAGTAATCTGCTGCCCTATCGCTAAGGGAGCTGATAATTGTAGACTCTGCTGTATATTCTTGGCTGTTGATTCTAATTTCTAATTCTGAGCTGTTGATTCTAGGCTTTACTGTTCATAGCTAAGGGAAAGAAGGAAGAGTCTTTTAACAATCTATGAAAGTAATATAGCCTATGACTATTTTTTTCTAAGAGGGGAGATCAGATATAAAGCGACCCCCTGGGATTATTCTTTGTTAAAACCACATTTTAAGCGATTCTGGACATGAATTCATCCATTTCAACATTTCAGCCCACGTTGTGTCAAAGTAAATTTTATCTCTTTCTCATTGTCAATGATAGATCCAGCCCCTTATCGATTTTCCAAAAAAATTGAAGCAGACTCTCTTGAAATTATTTCCACTTTGCTATTTTTGAACCCCCTTACCTGATTGGGGTACCATACAGTACCATGTTTGAAATGTTTGTTTTTTTTAAAAAGGGTGGTTCGCGGTTACTTCCCCGGATTTATTTTGAAAGAATTTTTCTAAAACCACATTTTTAGTGATTCCAAACATCTTCTTTTAATCTTGTCAAAAATTGTCGCTTAAGGGTTCAATTTCCAAAATTTATTTTGTTTCTGGGAGGGGATCTATCACTTATATCCCTCCTCCATATTTACTCCGCTGTGTAGACTAGTTTACACACACCATGCTGTTGTGATATGTTTTTTTTTTAAATATCCGTGAATGTATGCCCGCTAATAATGTATTATTATGCTTAGTCCCGTTTTTTACAGTGTGATACACTTATTTATTTCTACAAATCTAGCCTAAAACCCAAGAACATTTTAAGTAATAAAAATGAGAGCAGAGTAATGATAAATTCCGAAATCATATTGCTTCAAGTTTTATAAAGGTTTTCTTTCGATTTTATTAATGTTCAGGTGTAGGTATACCTTTACTTACAACGGTTGTACAGAGCTACATATGCTGCAATTTATGCAATTATGAATTATGCAATTTATGCAATTACAGAGCCGCACTATGGAGGACAGTAGTGTCTGTCAGTTACTTGTTACTACAAAAAATAATGCTTGAGAGTACGCACTAGTCTTTTAGTTCTTTTTCTTCAAGATTAAGTTTCTATATTAATATTTTCAACAGAAAACCTTATTCGGGAAACCGCCGCCCCCTAAATCTTGCCACCCCAGGCTGCAGCCCCATGCAGTTATGCTGGTATTAGCCATTCAATACCATGAAGAAAACATTGCATTTCTAATAGTTTTGTTGGGTAGACGATTGACCTGGGCTCTATGCATTGAGAAAATATGTTTTAAAATTTCATCTGGGGTATTTTTCCTGCGACAGCTCGCTAGATTGAATGACAAAAAGTTACTTTTTACAGCTTACTGTCACATATTAGGTATGCTATCTTAGTATGGGGTAATTCATCAAAACAAAATCTTGATAGGGTGTTTAAGATCCAAAAGAAAGCGGCTAGATGTATAGAAAGAGTAAATAGATTAGATTCATGTAGGCCGTTGTTCAAGAGACTTGGTCTACTAGCTGTACCCTGCTTATATGTGTATGAAGCTACTTCATCTGTAAAACAGAGTGATATTAACCAAAATCTTGACGTACACGATTATAATACAGAAAGTCGAGGAGATTATCACTTGGTGAGTCACAATAGTAGCTCATTCAAACAAAAATCTAGTTATATTGGTAGGAAACTCTACAACAAGCTACCGCAGTTTTTAAAGAGTTGAAAATATAGAAATATTTAAAAAAAATTGAAATAATATTTAGTTTAGCTTTTTATAGTGTACAAGAGTTCCTTTCACATCAAAATTAAGCCTCACCCCAACTAATTGGTATAGTAATTATGGTAACTAGTGTATAAGAGTATAATTGTTGATCTGACTTGTCTTATACTTCTTAGCTGGAGTCTCCAAGACGCAATCTACAAAAAAGAAAAATACCTTATTATACAGAGCCACTGCAGTCGCGGTCGCGCGTCACAGTTTAGCCAAATGACGTCACCTGAGCGTCTGACGGGCTCAAAGATGTCACAGTACATTAAGGCATTAACATGTTTAGAATCATCAGCTGATTTTGTTATCAAATTTACCTTAGTGGTGTAATTTACTCTTAATTGTGGCGCACACCGCGACTGCAGTGGCTCTATATAATAAGGCTCTAACAAATGCTACACCTATTTCATATGATTTTCCTATATTCTCACTAAGCTTTCAAGTTTTATTATTGTTTCACTTATAGCCGAGTGCCGTAGCAGGTATCTGTTCAATCAGATATAAGCTAAGAAACTCCTGGCCCATCTTTGTAACGGTGAACGATTGGATTGGCAAACAAAAAAGACTCTGTTCTCTGCTGTAAAATCACTTGCGGGTGGTTCGGAACCCACCTTAAACTGTAGGTCCAATTCATCAATCACTATCATACAATTTTGCTCTGATAACTGGACATGGCCACTTCAGGAAACATCTCCACACAATTGGACTCAGAAATGAAAGTCAGATGTGTAGGCTTTGCAATCAGTCTGAAGAGACTGCCAAGCATATCATACTGGATTGCGAGAGACTCGGGGCAAGGAGAAGGGCTCTGTTTGGCTGCAAACAACCAGGTGATGAATGGGACGTTAGCATAGGGAAAAAACTCCTGGATCTTGTAAAGGGCACAGGTATTGGTTTGCCCAACTAACGTACTAGGGACACACAATAAGCTTCGGTTGACGTGTGAGGATCTTTGAATCCGTCCCTTCATAACATAACATAACATAACATAACATCATACAATTCATTACCCTCGCACTGGTATCAGACCTATGTGGGCTCCATCCTCCGAAAAAAAAGAATTTTTAAAAATTTTTATTGTATGATTTCCATACCTATTTCGCTGAGGTTGAATGGTAGAAAATACTCAATGATTTTAACCGCCTGATACATAATTTTTTGTTTTGTTAGTTTGTCCTATTTTGAAAGTCCTTTTTCTACTTCAGATTCTGCTACCTCAGTTCGATCATTTCGTGTCCTATATATTTTACCATTGATTTATTGGTTAGCTGTGATTTGCAAACGGAGTTCAAGTAACTGTTGTGTAATTTTGAATGATCTTGTTGTCTGATTTTCTCGTGGTTTGTTGTCAGTGATTACTGAACAGATCGTCTCTTAAGTGAACAGTTAGGCGGTGGTTGAACAGCCTGTGACAGCTGAGGTGGACACGGCTGAACAATTCGCTCAATTCACAAGCATCAATTGCATTGCTTTGTTGAATGATGTTATGCTATTTTCTCTTGAAAGAAGTTATTGATGGGGAAATCATTTTCTGATATTGATACTCAGATTTACGGATGGAAATCTTTCTTCTAATATTGTTCCCAAACATAGATTTGTTGATGGGGAAATTCTTTTCGATATTGTTTATAAGCTCATATTTGTGCTGTATCTAACTGACTGTTACTCCTGAAGCTACTACTACTTACTGACTGTTTTTCTTGAGAAAGTTATTGATGGGAATTATTTTCTGATATGGACACTCAGATTTACGGATGGAAATTTTTCTTCTAATATTGTTTCTAAACATAGATTTGTTGATGGGGAAATTCTTTTCGATTGTTTATAAGCTCATATTTGTGCTGTATCTAACTGACTGCTACTACTGCAGTTTCGGGTTTGATTTCCGGCATATTTTGTGTCACAATTCACCTCATTACACATGCACAAGTCTCAGACTCATGTGGGCAGAATCAGATCAAAATTTTAAAAAATATCTGTTGAAAATTCCATTTTAATAAATATTTTAGCACACATTCATGGGTACAAAATTCTTCTTACTTCATGCTCAATGCCTCAGCTCAGTAGAGTAAGGACATATCCACCTACTATATATATATTTATATATTTTATATTATATTATATTTATTATATAATATTATTTTTTATATTATATTTTATATATATTTTTTCTGCTACCCGAGAGCACATACTTTATGAATTTAGCTATTATCTTCCATTTGCCACGTTGTTATTAATTCACGAGATAATGCCACATTCATTACTGAATAAAATCAAAATAAATTTCACTATTTTTATTATTTTTATTGAAAATAATACAGGCCGACGCCTGAATATATCTAGATAAAAGATTTTACTGTCTATAGTTTTAATTTGTATAAAAATATCATAGGCCTTCCGCCTTGGACTTGATTTTATTTAGGTACCATAGATAGAAAACTGTCTACTTTTCGCACTTTAGTGTTGTGGATGAAGTTGAGGCAAACCCAACCAAAGCCACCTTTACCACTTGCATGAAAAAAAAAGCTTTAACCTAACCTAACCAAACAAAAAAACTATACTTTAACCTAACCTAACAAATGCGAAAAATAAACAACTGAAAAAATGATGTAAGAACTAAGTTAATTAAGATTAGAATTTTGCAATAAAAGAAAATAATTAAAATGATGAAATTAGAGGCGCCAATTAAGGGGATGAATTATGCCACCTCTACTACTCATTTACTCAACCCACAGTACGAAAAGAAAAAAAAGTTGATTTGCAGCAAATAAAAAATTGATATAAAATCTAATTAAGAATAGAATTCTGAGAAAAAGAAAATAATTTCTGTTTAAGGGGTGTAAGTTTTAGGAGGGATTTTTTTGTAGATTACGTCTTGGAGACTCCAGTTAAGGAGTATAAGATAAGTCAGATCAACAATTATACTAACTTATACACTAGTTACCATGTGAGGTTTAATTTTAAAAGGGAATGAACTCTTGTACACAATAAAAGCCTTTATTAACAAAATATTTTTTCAATTGTTTTTCAAATATTTCTATATTTTCAAGACTCTAAAAACTGCCGTAGCTTATTGTAGAGTTTCCTACCAATATAAGTAGGTTTTTCTTTGAATAAGCTACTATTGTGACTCACCAAGTGATAATCTCCTCCGCTTCTTGTATTATGATCGTGTATGTCAAGATTTTGGTTAATATCACTCTTTTTTACATATAATGTAGCTTCATACACATATAAGCAGGGTAGAGTTAGGAGACTAAGTGATGAGGTATTTAATTAGAGGGGTTTGATTAGTGATGATTGTGGGGGTAGGACACCCCCCTTTAGGTACGTCTTGTGTCCAAAATAAGTTAATATAACTTCTCGGCGCATCTGTATTATAACCTGCCCACGTTTAGGTTAGGTTACAATAACAAACTTAGTGAGCACGCGCTATAATTCCCGCATAAAGCTGTTCGCTACCAGTTTAGTCGTCTTATTTTAATTGGAGGTTAGACACTCCAGCAGGCTGTAGGCAGGTGTTCATGTGCTCTACAGTGTATAGTAGCTTATGTCATCGTATATATCTATTTATGTGTATATATAGCATAACTTACTGGTGGCTATGACATATAGCGTGTGCTCAACTTCAACCGTTAATATTACATTCTTGATAAAAGAAGTTGGAAGAAAGATGAGGGGACGTAAGGGATAGGGAAGGGGGAGGGGAGGACAGCTGTCGTGAGGCCGTTTCTGTGTTGAAAGAAACCTGGACAGATTTGTCTTAGAAGGGGAAGATGGTTGTTTTTTTTTCATTTCAATGTGTGGTTGAGCAACCTTGTATAAGACGAAATTTTATTGAGAGTTGTGTATGCTGCTGAAAGCTGTGCTGGTACTTGACTTGCTATTGTTACAGCAGAACAATCCTGATTCACGAATTGACGTCAACATAGACATTCAGTATAAATATTACATTTTTTTAATAGAACATAAAATCATGAAATAGTTGGATCTACTAATTTATATCGAACACAAACGTAAAAATAGTGAAATTATTACTAAAACATTGATCTTGTAAACCTATACAATGGAGTATCCAAGGACCCGACGAATTTGCATAAAATATTTATCATTTTTTCAGTTGTGCTGATACACATAATGTTCAATTTAACTGTTTCAATTTAAACATCATATGCTTCCCAATTCACAAAAAATGCACTTCGGAAATTCTTGAAAAAGAGATTTTTTTTCTTCGTGTTCTTGAACAGATTTCATAAGATCTCATAATATATCATGCCTCAATATTTTCTCTTGTTTTTGCTCAGTTACTCACACAGCCGCCATTTTGTTTTTTCACTCATTTTTTTATTCATAAACCTCTGAATGTATAATTTTTAAATTTTGCATACAGGTTCATAACAGTCAAAACAATCTAAAAAAAAATTTCCTATATAAAAAAACAAAATGACGGCCATTTAAAATCTTTGTACAGGATTAAATTAATAATGGCTAATGATATCAAAATTTGACAAGAATAACTTTTTTTTTATATTTTTATTGCAAATCTAATGATACCTCATTTTTTAAGATTGACCAACAATTAACAGAGATATACTACATTTTAGGGTGTGCGCTGTGCGGTGGTTGGGAGCGGGTTGCAGTTTTCGGATTCCAACCACCCCTCACCCTAAAAAGTAGCAGATCTATGTTAATTGTTGGCCAATCTTGGAAAATGAGGTATTGTTGAATTTGCAATAAAAATATCTAAAAAAGGTTATTCTAGTCAAATTTTGATATCATTAGCCATTAATGATTTAATCCGGTTCAAATATTTTAAATGGCCGCCATTTTGTTTTTTGATGTCGGAATATTTTGATTAATTTTTTTAGATTGTTTTAATTGTTATGAAGCTGAATGCAAAATTTCAAAATTATACATTCAGATGTGTTCGAATAAAAAATAATGAGTGAAAAAACAAAATGGCGGCTGTGTGAGTAACTGAGGACTTTGGAAAAATTTTATTACGATATTTACTTTTGTTAGTGGTCCAGAAACACTGCCTAGAAGTATTGGTAGAGAGTTCCGAAACACCCTGTGTATGTACTATAAACTCAATATATTTTCTGTAAATTTGGTGATATAGATTCTGCTTGCAATAAACAAGGTAACAATACCTGTGAGTGGGTGGTAATTGTTTAGAGAGTTACAGCATGAATCGGTAGAACGAAAAGTCGAAGAGAAAGTGTTTTAGGAGTGAGAGGAGAAGCTGACAGAGTGATCTATTCATCTCACTACTCACTAGCTTCAGTCTCCTGTCAACAGAGCAACCAAAACCTTTCTACCATCTCTTTCTTGTGCTCCACATTTTTTTCTCGACATTTTTTCCACCATCTTGTTCCAGTTGATCAACAAGAAAAGAAATGAAAGAAAACAAATATAAAAAACTATTTCTTCCAAGTATCTATTTTTACTGCATGTGTATGCAAATGCATTTGTATGTTGCACTTTTTTGTCACTTTATCCTCTTCATCTCTCTCCTTTTGTCTCTCTATTTCTCTTTCTCTCTATTTTTCTCTCTCACTCTCTAGAATATTGATACACGTGTTTTTTCTACCGTTCCTTTTGTGATCCCTCTCATCCAAACCTCTCAAAATAGTTACTTCCTTTCTTTCTTTTCAACATCAACACATTTCAACTTTCAACAATGTCTTTTGTAATCTATACACAGTCTGATGGGTTGTCGTGAAATTGCCTATTCTTTTATTTTTTTAAACACAACACAACTTTATTTATCATCTCTTTTCAACGAAAACCACTGTCTGTTCGCAGTTGTGTTTTCAAACCATTTGTTAGTGTTAGTCATGGGAACTGAATAACTATCTAGCAAATATTTCTCCAATTTGTATTTGTTTTCGGAGGATGAAGCCCACATTGGTCTGAGACCTGTGCGTGTGTAATGAATTGGATGATGGTAATTGTTGGACCTACAGTTTTAGGTGGGTTCCAAACCACCGGGAAGTGATTTTACAACAGAGATAAGTCTTTTTTGCTGACCAATCCAATCGGTCACCCATACAAAGATGGCCCAGTTTCGTAGCTTATCTCAGATTGAACAGATACCTGCTACGGCACTCGGCTATCACTTCCCAAAGCATTAAATTAAGTACTTTTTTCTTGTTTTCCTTATATAAATATTTGCTATTGATTTTGTAATTGTGATTTTGTTAAATGTGAATTTGTATTATTTTGAGGATAATAAATTGAATTGAAATGAAAAAAAAATTAACATATAAATTTATGTTTTTCGCTATTATATGCGGTAGTGATAGCCGTGAGCCGTAGCAGGTATCTCTGTTAAATCAGATAGAGATAAGCTGCGTTCTTCTGCGTCCTCTTTGTAACGGTGACCGATTAGATTAGCCAGCAAAAAATTCACTGTTCTCTGCTGTAATATGACTTCCCGGTGGTTCGGAACCCACCTAAAACTGTAGGTCCAACTCATCAATCACCATTATCCAACTCATAACCTACGCACAGGTCTCAGACCTATGTGGGCTTCATCGTCCAAAAAAAATATATTCTCCTATATTTCATTCTGTTAAATATTAGTTATATTATGTATATTTGTTTATTATTATGTGTATG
>OX418227.1:31191478-31287693 GCA_948455865.1 Conomelus anceps | reverse complement strand
GTGCCGTTACTAGGAGGGGGGATAAGGGGATACCCCCAGAGACCCAGAAACAAAAAAATTTGGAATTGTAACAAGCCCTGAGAAACGATAATGTTTGACAAAAGAGTCCTAAAAGATATCTTGAATGTGGTCCTAAATATCTAAAAATGTTGATATAGAGGGATTATTCTCGAAAAATTCCGCGGGTGTGCCCGGACCCCCCTTATGAATGAACAAGCTACGAAGACTTGAATTACTCTTAGAAAAACCCTCCTACTCCTTTTATGGTACTATATTTGTACCCCAATCAGGTGAGGTGGGTGATCAAAAAAGCAGAGTGGAAATAGTTTTGAGCGGGCCTGTTTTAAAGTATGGCAACTTGAACAAAAAATTTTTAGCACAAGAGTTCGGATTTCCCACTGACAATAATGCAAAAACTACATGAAAATTTGACACACATTTTGGGTTTGAACTTTAGAATGGATAAATTTGTCTAAAATCGCTTGAAATGAAATTAATGGATTATTTACGTTAGAATAATGTTAGAATGTATGAATTTGTGTATAGAATCGCTTTAAATGTGGTTTTAAAAGGATTATTTTTTCAAAACTTTCCCGGGGGAGTGCCCCCAAACCCGCTTTTGAATAAACTGTACATTACAGTCTTGAATTATTGTTAGAGAACCCCTCCTTCTCCTCTTATGGTGTACTACTTATAAAGTGCCTTTATCCTCTCCTCATTACGTCATTTGTCATCCCCTAGACTAACCCTCTAGTTACGCCAATGGTACTAGAATATATGAATTTGTGTCTAGAATCACTTAGCATGTGGTTTTAGAGGGATTATTTTACAAAACTACTTTCCCCGAGGAGTTCCCCGTTTTTTTAGTATCGATAAATCTAATTGATTTTTTTCGGAAGATGAAGCCCACATAGGCCTGAGACCTGTGCGTGGGTAATGAATTGGATGATGGTGATTGATAAGTTGGATCTACAGTTTTAGGTGGGTTCCGAACCACCGGGAAGTGATTTTGCAGCAGAGAACAGTGTCTATTTTGCTGGCCAATCTAATCGGTAACCGTTACAAACAGGACCTACGGGAACGCAGCATATCACTATCTGATTGAACAGATCTACGGCTCACGGCTATCACTTCCCTAATGTAATTTATAAACGTTTAGATGCTGTCTTCTGTTGACAAAACTCTAGCACTGGAGAATTGGAGTTAATTGGGGAATTAATACTTTGTATTTTTTTTTCAAAATTCAAAATTCTTTATTGCCAAACTCTTGTAAATAACAATCAATCACACACAATTAATACATTTTTTTTTTGGCGCCATCAGCAAAGCATAGCTTGTTCGCTAACGACGAGTTCTCCTTCATTACAAATGAAAATTTTCCTCTTTACTACCCAAAATTACATTGGAATTAATAAGGTTATTTATTTATTCTACAATAAATTGAGGGAAGTGATAGCCGTGAGCCGTAGCAGGTATCTGTTCAATCAGATATAGATAAGCTGCGTTCTCGTTGGTCCTCTTTGTAACGGTGACCGATTAGATTGGTCAGCAAAAAAGGCACGTTCTCTGCTGTAAAATCACTTCCCGGTGGTTTGGAACCCACCTAAAACGATAGGTCCAACTCATCAATCACCATCATCCAACTCATTACCTACACACAGGTCTCAGACCTATGTGGGCTTCATCCTCCAAAAAAAAATTGCTCTATAGCGAACTAAACAAAACCTTCGTCTACACTGGCAGGCACGATAGACAATTTATTGCCGCAGTTCTCGAAGATAAACAATTCTGGCTTCAGCGAAAAGACTAACAGTTTTAAAGGTCAACAGATTCAAAGATAAACAGAATTCTATCATAGAATAGAGAAGAATACATTGAAAGTTGAACTGCAACGGCCTTGGCTGCTAAATGCAGTATTAGGTCTATATCTGTGTTAGGTCGCCACGTAATAGAAACTTTGCCAATGTCTTTGGAGTCATAAGACTATAGATTTCAATAAGCAACCGAAAAAGGATTCGATTGTTGCTGGCAATTTAAAAGACTTAACCATGACTTTCAATGGGTGTCAAAACCTTCAAAGCTTCTTATCTACAAATTACCATTAGTAGGCTGGGAATGGAAATATGTCTATGGTTTCTCATTTCTGGTATTAGAGGAGGGAAGTAGGCTACTGTAGGTTATTTTTTCAGTATTGCCGGTGTTTTTGAGATGGAGAGATAATAATTGAATATTAAATTACTAGCAGGTAGCCCGATTCAGTTGAAAATTGGATTCAAAATTTTTAAAATCGATGCATTTTTTTCAAAAATCGATGTATTTTTTCAAAAATCGGAATATCTTCGTCATCTCCTTCTTGATCACCCTTTTTTACTTTCCTCTTTTCTCTTCTTCTCCTTATTTCATTATCATTTTCTCCTTCTTCCTCCTTTCTTGTTCTTCTTATTCCCCCCACACGTCTTCTCCACCCTCTCATATTCTACTTTATCTTTTCCGACATTTTCTTCATCTTCTTTGCCCCCTACTTCTCCTTCTCCTCCTCATCCTCCTCCTCCTCCTTCTTCTTCTTCTTTACCACTACTTCTCCTCCTCTTCCTTCTTCTTCTTCTTCTTCTCCTCCTCCTCCTCCTCCTCCCACTACTTCTTCTTCTTTACCCCCTACTTCTCCTTCTCCTCCTCCTCCTACTCATCCTCCTTCTTCCCCCCTACTTCTCCTTCTTCTTTTCCCTACTTCTTCTTATTTCCCCTACTTCTCCTTCTCCTCATCCTCTTCCTTCTTCTTCTCCTCCTCCTTCTCATATTCTACTTATTCTTTTCCCACTTTTTCTTCTTCTTCTTTGCCCCCTACTTCTCCTTCTCCTCTTCCTCCTCCTCGTTCTTCTTCTTTACCCCTTTGTTCTTCTTCTTTACCCTCTACTACTCCTTCTCCTCCTCTTCGTTCATCTTCTCCTCCTCCTCCTTTATCACCACCTTCTCCTCCTCCTCCTCCTCCTCCTCCTCCTCCTCCTTTATCACCACCTTCTCCTTCTCTTCGTTCATCTTCTCCTCCTCCTCGTTTTTCACCACCTTCTCCTCTTTCTTCTTCTTCTTCTCCTCCTCCTCCTCCTCCTCCTCCTCCTCCTCCTCCTCCTCCTCCTCCTCCTCCTCCTCCTCCTCCTCCTCCTCCTCCTCCTCCTCCTCCTCCTCCTCCTCCTCCTCCTCCTCCTCCTCCTCCTCCTCCTCCTCCTCCTCCTCCTCCTCCTCCTCCTCCTCCTCCTCCTCCTCCTCCTCCTCCTCCTCCTCCTCCTCCTCCTCCTCCTCCTCCTCCTCCTCCTCCTCCTCCTCCTCCTCCTCCTCCTCCTCCTCCTCCTCCTCCTCCTCCTCCTCCTCCTCCTCCTCCTCCTCCTCCTCCTCCTCCTCCTCCTCCTCCTCCTCCTCCTCCTCCTCCTCCTCCTCCTCCTCCTCCTCCTCCTCCTCCTCCTCCTCCTCCTCCTCCTCCTCCTCCTCCTCCTCCTCCTCCTCCTCCTCCTCCTCCTCCTCCTCCTCCTCCTCCTCCTCCTCCTCCTCCTCCTCCTCCTCTTCCTCACCACCCACCATCTCTTCGCCAATTCTCCAGTGCTAGAGTTCTGTCGCCAGAAGACAGCAACTACACGTTTATAAATTACATTAGGGATGTGACAGCCGTGAGCCGTAGCTGGTATCTCTTCAATCAGATAGATATAAGCTGCGTTCTCCTGGGCTCTCTTTGTAAGGGTGACCGATTAGATTGGCCAGCAAAAAAGACTCTGTTCTCTGCTGTAAATTCACTTCCCGGTGGTTCGGAACCCACCGAAAACTGTAGGTCCAACTCATCAATCACCATCATCCAATTCATTAGCCAAGCACAGGTCTAAAACCTATGTGGGCTTCATCCTCGAAAAAAAAAAATATATATATATTTTGGGCTATAAAATTTTAAACAAGATTCAAAATTATTAACATTTTGGACTATTGGACTGTTTTAGTGTTCGTTTTCAAAGTGAACTTTCTAAATTAATATTGAAAAGAATAATTTATATTGAAAAGAATCTGTAATTGTAAAACCTATGTGGGCATCATCCTCAAAAAAAAAGTCTCCCACTGGAGACTGGCAATAGGAATTCTTCTATGGTGTCACTTCTTATGAACTTAAGAAACTTCTTATAGTTTCTGATATTAGAGAAGGAATCAATCTATTTAGTATTGCAAGTTCTTTCAAGGGTAAGAGACAGTTGAATATTGAATTATTCAAAAATGGATGTAGTTAGACACAAGAAAAAGGGATGGAAAAAATGTTCAAGTACACCAAAGTTACCATAAGTGGGAGCTGAAAAAATAGTAGGCTATCAATTCTTTTGTTTCAAATCGTACGCTTAGGACAATAAATCTCTCACGCGACAATTTAAATAGAGGGAGAGGAGTAGACGAGGAAGAAAAGATGAAGAGAGAGAGAAGGAGTGAGAGAGAGTGAAGGAGTGAGAGTAAGCGCTCAATTCACCAGTCTTAAACTAATGATTTGTCCTTTGAACTGGCTGGGATAATAAATAAAGAGTATATAGAAGGACACTTATTATTCTAATGTAGTACATAAGCACACGCACTAGAATCTACTAAGTCCACCAAATCGGTAGTTTTTTTTTCTAAAGACAGACATTATAAAGTCATGGTTCTCAGTCCTTGACTCTTCAGTAGTATTTCAATGCTGCAAGACATAACTTCCTAGCAGGTGTGCAGATCTAAAGTTACAGCTGAAGTTGAAGATAAAGTTTGTTTTATTTTTTGTAAACATTGGGATACAGCGGTAACTGAACCATTTGTTAGGATCAAAATCGAAATTTCATCTTGAAGGTAAGCTGACCTCAATTCTATTCTATTTATTTATTTATATAGACAAAGTATACCAGTTCGGAACCCACCTAAAACTGTATTTCCACCTCATCCATCACCATCATCCAACTCATTACCCACGCACAGGTCTCAGCTTTTTTTTTTAAATGGGATTCATTCTTAGAAGAATGAAGAAAAATAATACGTTAGAAGTCTACCTACAATTTCAACAATACGCCATCTTGATCAACATAAATCTTCATCCTTCAAAAAAAAAAAAAAAAAAAAAAAAAAAAAAAAAAGGAAGGATGTAACAGACCAGAGTCCAAAACTCTCTCTTCACAAATTTCGATTGAGCTATTTCATCCAATACGTTTAGGTTAGTAGGGGTCTCCAATCTTTTCAGCCTTTGGGCCAAATTAATTACCCCATTAGTTCCCGAGGGCCAGAACTATCTATAGAGTGTTTTAGGAGTCCTCCCCTCTCCTATTTCTCCTCTTCCTCCTCCCATACTACTTCCCCTCCCTCGCAACCTCCACTTCCTATAAGCACGGACTTGTTCCTTATTAGAGAGTAATTTTCAGAGAAAACTGTAACGTACATCTTCTTTTTAAAATAAATACATTGAATTAATAAAATTATTCCTTTAATCGAAGATGGCAAGATTACAATAATACCTAACCTAACCTAACCTTATCAATTAAGGGAAGTGATAGCCGCGAGCCGTAGCAGGTATCTGTTCAATCAGATAGATAAGCTGCGTTCTCGTAGGACCTGTTTGTAACGGTGACCGATTAGATTGGCCAGCAAAAAAGACACTGTTCTCTGCTAAAAATCACTTCCCGGTGGTTCGGAACCCACCTAAAACTGTAGGTTCAACTCATAAATCACCATCATCCAACTCATTACCCACGCACAGGTCTAAGACCTATGTGGGCTTCATCCTCGAGAAATCATTTGTAAATTTATTCAATCATTAATCTCTAGGGTCTTTTTTAAATTGGTAAATTTAATAGGATTTATGTAGAGCTGGAGAATTGGATAAAACTAGTTAAAAGTCTATTATTGCTGTAATTATTGTGATATTTCACAATATACACAAAGATGGCTTTAAAAACAGGGGCTTTCAAGATTTTAGTAAATTAACTTGGTTATTTATTAAATAAACGATATTGTATTTCAACTAAACTTGTAGGGAATTCGATTTTAAAAATAAGATGTTGAATTAATCAATAACTGAAACTCCTAAAATTTATAAAATCGAGTTTTATTGGTCAAAGTACACTGAATTTGCAAATTTTGAATTTGAAAATTTATCAAAAGTTTAATATCAGTAATAATAATAATAATATCGTGTGACCTGGCTGGCTCAGGTCTGGTGTCAGAGTTATCAGGTCGCACCTGAATAAGTTCAGGGCCTCTGACGTGACTTAACGACTGTTTTTAGGCAGCCGGGACCGACAGCTTAACGTGTCCTCCGAAACACGGGAGTGGCCCGAGGTAAAATCTTTCGGTCAGAACTGGGATCGAACCCGGGACCTTTGGGCTAGCAAACCAGCACTTAACCCACTCGGCTACGGCCACTCCTATCAGTAATAGGTGATCTATTGTCTCCAAAAAATAGCAAAATTTCAACTTTGACCACTCATATTTCACAAAATAATTGAAGAAAAACATTTCCTCACAACATTACATAATATTTCAAAGCCCTGTTATTATTGTGTGTTTAGATGAAATATAATAAACCCTGATTTATGACTTCTGGTGTGATTTTACACTATTAGGTGATTCAAAATTGCACCTGCTAAATTTGTTAGTGAAATGATGTATTGATAAAGTAGTGGAATTATTGATAGAAAATAATATTAAGTGAAAAACCCCTATGAGCTGTTGCGGGCCGGATTGATCACACTGGCAGGCCAGATTTGCTCCGTGGGCCGTAGTTTGGAGACCCCTGGGTTAGTCCACCCTTAAAATATGGATTCACTGAAAACCTCCATTCGAAAAAAATACTTGCTTCTTTTCACTTAAAGGCTATTGGTTTAAAAGTTCACTCAAAAAAGACCCACTAAAACAATTGAAAAGAATTCAAAATATAAAATTTGGAGTGAAACTTTCATGCCCCCAAAAAAAAACTAAACTTGCTGCAATGGAAACAAAGAAAAAACTATTTTGATCTCTATAATAATAATAAGCGTATGGCTTTTAATGGTGGGGAGACCCTTACGGGTAGTTCCACCTCGCCGTTTGTGCCATGTTACGGGGAACATGGTGGACCTACTATTTTAGGTGGGTTCCGAACCACCGGGTAAGTGATAATAAAGCTTGTAACATCAAGTCATTGAAGCACGGTCACCCATCCAAGCGCAGTCTTGAGCGGTCGTGACTGAACTTCACGATCACTTGAACACCACGCTCACCGCATGACCAATCACCACCCTATCTGATCTCTATAATAATTTTTTTATACATTTGACAAAGTTTGTCAGTTATATTTCCATTTGAACAGGATTTGAGTACTATTTTCTGTATAAATCAATATATTAATAAATACAATAATATATAGTTTCGTTAAATTTTCATTTAAATAATAAGCTTTATAATTTTATAAATAGCTTTATAATAGCTTTTATAATTTTTATAAGGTTTATTAGCCTATAATATCGCGTACAGTAATGGAAAGTTGGTTGGTGAAACTATTATCCAATCTAAACTATCTGAGAAGAAGACACTAAGGAGATTTGTGAATAGCTTTCACTTTTTCAAATAGTTTTATCACGTTTGCAATTCGTTTCTAACTTAGACATGTTGTAGCCTAACCCTTGGGATTCATTTTTCATACTAATTATTAATAGATGAATAATTATATAAAGCAGTACCACATACAATATACAGTAATCAATGATAATTGAATAACTGATATAATTGAATAACTGATATAATTGAATAACTCTGAAACATCCCGTGTTTCGGAGGACACGTTAAGCTGTCGGTCCCGGTTGCATATAAAAAAAGCAGTCGTTAAAAAAAACGGCCGTAAGGGTCTCCCCACCACGAAAAGCCATACGAATTTACTTTTACTTTTTTTTTTAATAATAATTGAAAGTTGGTTGGGAAAGGATGTACCCAAGGGCACTAAGGTAATTTTTAATTTCTCCAGCAACCATTCAAATAAATGCAGATTTCCCATGGTTTGATGCGAACACCAAGAATAAAATAATAATAAAAAATAATAATAGTAATACAATAATAATAATAATAATAATAATAATAATAATAATAATAATAATAATAAATAATAATAATAAAAATAATAATAATAATAATAGTATTCAACTGTACTGTAAAAGTAGAAGATTTCATGCTTGAATATAATATTTTGCTTCACTGATCCAATTGAGGCAATGCTATGACGTTATGCAGTGAAAGTCGTTCAAAATGGACAATTGAAGGTGTTACAAACCGAGAATAAGTAGATAGAGAGCGAGAGAGTGAGAGAGAGTGGGCGAGAGAGAATGAGAGAAGCGTTTGCGACACAAAAGGTGAACAATCATTTAATAGCCCAATTCTTGCACACTGAAAATTTTCCTCTGTCTGCTTTGTAACGATTCATCCATATGCTCTCTCACACTCTCTCTGTCATTCTCTCTCTCTCTCTCTGCAATGTCATAAGAAACAATTAAACTGCAACGACTGTTTGTCCCATTATCTGAGACACAAATTTAAACTGATTTCTATCTTCGACCTTATCTTGTAGCAAGCATGCAATCTTTACATGAGACATTTGAGAACTGAACCATTTCGTAATTCTATCTATTTAAAAATAACTGCATTTGAAAATGTATGTCTGTAAGCCTAAACTATTTTAGAAAGTTTTAATATTTTCTGCCTATTAGCCTTTTTTATTATTCATTTTCAAAACACCCATTTTGGGATACATTGAACCAATAATTTATATCCTATTTAAACTCTCATCTACTATTATTTGTTCATTTATTCATTACAAAAGCAAAATCAAGCTAAGATACAAGCTAAAAACAGACAGGGAAGTGATAGCCGCGAGCCGTAGCTTGTATCTGTTCAATCAGATAGATAAGCTGCGTTCTCGTAAGTCCTGTTCGTAACGGTGACCGATTAGATTGGCCAGCAAAAAAGACAATGTTCTCTGCTGAAAATCACTTCCCGGTGGTTCGGAACCCACCTAAAACTGTAGGTCCAACTCATCAATCACCATCTTCCAACTCATTACCCACGCACAGGTCTCAGACCCATGTGGGCTTCATCCTCAAAGAAAAAAAAAAAAAAAAAGATACAAAAGGCTATAGCCTACAACTGCTTTCTTCACAATTTTCCTACTGAAACATCCAAATTTTAGGTTATTTCCAAGTGTAGCCAGAAATTTCACTTTGATGTACAATTACCAATTCTTTTCATTACAAGAATATTAATTTAAAAAGTTCACTTTGAAAACAAAACACTAAAACAGTCCAAAATGTTAATAATTTTGAATTTTGTTTGAAATTTTATAGCCCAAAATATTTTTTTTTTGAGGATGAAACCCACATAGTTCTGATACCTGTGCGTGGGTAATGAGTTGGATGATGGTGATTGTCAGCTGGACTTACAGTTTTAGGTGGGTTCCGAACCATCGGGAAGTAATTTTACAGTAGAGAACAGTGTCTTTTTTGCTGGACAATCTAATCGGTCACCCTTACTAAGAGTGCCCAGGAGAACGCAGCTCATTTATATGTGACTGAACAGATACCTGCTACGGCTCACGGCTATCACTTCCCTGAATATATATATATATATATAGAATTCTACTCATTTTTAATCACATGATTAATAAACCTATTAAATTTTCTTAAACTTTGTGATAAACTTTCGGAAGATAGGATTTTTTTAATTTGTTTTTTTTTTTTTTAAGGGAGTATCCGAATGAGGGTAAATGTAGATTAGATTAGATTAGAACACTTTATTTATGTAAATTTACAAAATTTCTTAAATGATTTTAAATAGAGCATTATTACCGTCGCATAGGTAGCAAATGTACAACAAATGATATTAATTTTAACTGAAGAAAACCCTAGTGACGTATTTACATAAAATGGCGAAGTCTGGACAAAATTCGTCCATTCTTAACTTAACCTTAGGTAACATATCTTAATTCTAGCTTACGAATTCGGAATACATTTATAACTTAAAATTTATATAATTATTTAATAAATGTAGAGGAATAAACGGGTAGATCTATGTACCTCCCCCAAAATTTTCAAACAACTTTTGAAAAAAAAAACAGTATTTTATATCACTTATTAAGTCCCGCAGAAAAATTATGGGTTCACATCTGATCCTTGGGATTATCTGAGGTTGCCCCTGGTTACAGGTGTTAGACCTTTCTCTCACTGTCCTAGAGATATTGGGTTTATATTTCATTTAAACCCAAAAACTTTTGGTTTACCTTTAATCATTTATACTATGTGGGGTTCGCCCCCACATACAATGAGACCTTTCTCTCCATGTTCTAGAAAATTCACATCTCTCAATTTTCATCTCTGTTAACCGGTTTCACTTTTCGCTAATTTTCGTGTACAACCTTCGGCCCTGTATTCACCTTGCAATTGGCAACATTTCCTTGTTACTTCACTTATATTCGCCTGCCTAAACCAGAAGAAGCAGAATGACGGGTTTATCATTTGCCACATTACCTTGACCCATAAACAGTTGATGATCATAAAACATCATGGATAACCGAAAGTATTTAGTCTAGACTCTGAATTAAGATAGATATGAAAATCAAGATGGAAATACAATTACTTTTTATAATAAAGATACAGATATATTATAAGAAGATAGCTCCAAATAATGAAGGAAAAATGAGAGGATTGATAAAGATAGCTGGTTCAAATGTAAAGATGGATACTGTACAACTTTCCAAAATCTAGACCCAAAGAAAATAATAAGTTGTATGAGTTAAAATCACTACAGAAGTGCTGTTAATACAGTAGAATTATTATGTGATGAAACACTTGGCGCAGGGAGGCGTGGCCTAAATAGGAGGGCCGCAGGGAGTTGTAGGCTGGAAGCGCATGCGCATTGGTCGTTAATGCTCCTTTGCTCACCCACTCATCTGTTTCATTACATATTAATCCTACTGTACATTGTTAAGAACTAACAAATCCCAAACATTTATTCATTCTAAACTACAAAAGATTGAAACATGATTCCAACTTTATGGAAAGAAGCTAAAAATTTTAAACAACCCAAATAAAAGTTCTAATCATGGTCAAATTGACACTGCTGTTTGTAAGAAACATGAATTTGTGTTTTAATACAATGCTTTCTTCAAGTTTTAACTTCTTTTTTAACCTCCTTCCCCTCAAGCCTAATTCACTAACTCCTTTCATGCCTGTAGTAAGAAATATATGAAAATAGCTTAATGAAAGTGTCTAATAAATAATTAATAGTCCAATATCAAAACTGACACTGTATTTCTATTTAAATTATGACGTTTACTCATTTAGAGTGGAGGTGATCATAATTTAAATAGAAATACAGTGTCAGTTTTGATATTAGATTGTTCATCAAGTATTTTGTCATGGAAAACATCACAGAAATAAATATAAATTATCTTGTTCACCCTCAAAATGTTTTTTAAAAACTCTAGCTTCTTGGAAAGCTGTAACTGGTAGTAGTGACAGTGACTGATGAAATACAGTGGACGAGATGTTATATTTTGAATTTTTACCATTTAAAATCAAAGATGATCTCAACACTCATTCAGAGGTGGTGATTAAGAAAACAACGAAGCCTCTATGTTCAGCTGGAAGAGCCCTAGGACTAACTTCTTTCCTAACTTGAAATGTAACCTCAGCGGGAAGTGGCGAATAATAAAATCAAAACCATATTAAATGAGTAATGGACCAAAAATAACAACAGCAGTCAACAAAAGACTACAACAACAATGAAAACAATATAGAAAAAAAACACAACAGAAATAGCATTAAAACTAACTAGCTCAAGATACCTATGCCGATTAGGAAAAGCCCATCCGGAAATGGAAAGCCATTGAGAAAACGACATAAAACAGAATGATTACTACAATGCCCGCTCCTACTGTGTCATTCACTATACTGCTCTCATAATGTCATGAACAAGGTCAGATTAGCATTTTACAAGTGCTCAAACCAACTCGTGATGTAATTCATTTCCCTACACAGTCATCACAATCCTACAATCTCTCAACAATCTACATTATTTTGCAAATTTCATTTTTGTTTTGATTCTCAAATTTTACCTTTACAAACTTGACAAGCAATTTTTTTTAATAGAGTTATATTTAAGTTTGTTTTAGAGTTTTGTTTAATAGGGTTATTCGATAAGAAGGAACAGATTTCAAACATTTATTTCTTCTAAAAGGAAAGAAACATGATTCCAACGTTAATAGAAAGCTCAAAATTTTTAACTGTAAGGAAAATAGTTCCAATCAAGGCCGTATTGGCGCTGCTGTTTGTAGTGAAATGGGAACATTACCCACAAAAGACTACAACAACAACAACAACAACAACAACAATGAAAACAACACAGTGGAGAACAACAATACCAATTTACAATTTACAAACAACAATTCTGCGTAGAAAGGATAATTTTCTGCGATTCAATAAGCGAAATTAGCAATTGCAATTACAAGTTACAAAGTTTGTATGGCTTCATGAGCATGAGCAGGCGGTGTTTCAGAACGCGCCATATAGTGATTGATGAATGTCAAGTTCCTTTTCACTGATGATGTGGATTTTTGTGGGCTCAAAAACACGAAATAATCGGTCGATTAATTTAATAATTCATTTTTTCCGTTTCACCCAACTCATAAATCACCATCATCCAACTCATTACCCACGCACAGGTCTCAGACCTATGTGGGCTTCATCCTCAGAAAAAAAAGAAAAAAAAAGAAAAAGGGTACTTTGAATCAACATGAATCTTGACAATACCTTCATGAATTCGCCTCTTTTCATCACAATCATCACAATCTATTATCGTTATCAAATTGCGTCTCATATTCATTTCGTTGAGCTTAGTAAAATTCATAGAACAATTACAGTACTTATATATTTTTAACAATCTAGAATCTAAGACTGTGCATTTTGTAATCTACATAAATAAAGTAGATAATCTAATTTAATCTAACCTCTTTCCGTCTTCTCCAATACTTTTTCATTCTTTCAGAAGTGACTTTTTCTGATCTTCAGACAACCCTGAACCTGTTCTAAGCTTGGGATTTTCCTGGAACCTTTGATTTTGGTTTTTCAAAATATTCCTGAGGCTGTTACAGTTTTTGATTGTTTCATCTCTTATACTCAGCTTATTTAAATCTTCCTGAACGTTTTTAAACAAATCGCTTTTTGTTTTTCTATTCCAAAATAAATATAATATTTGTTATTGTTAAGTCTGTTGTAGAAAATTATACATCTTTTTTTCGAATAGCTCTTTTAGAGAGCACGCTTAACCATCGTCTTTGCCAATGCTTCTTTCATTTTTCTAGAGCGGCTTTCCTTGTCTTCCTGAGTCACTTTATATAGTAGGCTAATTATGGTATCTAGTGTATAATAATTGTTGATCTGACGTGTCTTATAATCCTTAACTGGAGTCTCCAAGACGTAATCTACAAAAAAACTCTCTCCCTTTCCTGCCGATAGCTATTTTCTTCTGAAACTCTAAATTCTGTATTGTTTTTCTGAATATTACTCTGTTTTTTAAGATCCCTGTGTCTATTGAATATATCTTTATTTAGAAAATATAAAAATAAAAAAAGTTCATCAACCTACATTTTACATTTTTTGTTATTTTTTTAACAACTACTAGGAAGTCGTAGCCTATAACAAAATACGATCGATCGCATAATCGAAGTAATTAGGCTACTTATTACCAGCCGCATAAGTAGGCCTAAGTCAGTTCCAGCAGGCTTATGCTAATTGTTAGAAAAAGGAAAGCCGAGTGGATGAATACAAATGAACAGAGAAATGAATACGAATGAATGGTTCCGACATTGTTATCGCATCGGTTTCAATCCTACATGGCAGTTTTCACTACGATATCACTAGTTGTCCGATTAATGAGTGACTTTGGTGAATGCTAATGACTTCTAGAGTCACCAGGCATGGCCCCCTCCCTCCCACCCCTCTCATCGTCGCCCCCCAACAATATTCTTCACCAGAAAAGGCCAATGAACTTAATACCAATTCCGATTAGCTGCGCCGGTAAAACTTGGATAACAATCATTTGAACTGAAATGCACTAGTAATATCTAGTGAAGTTGTTATGGTTCATAACCATAACAACAGCTTTCTCAGGCTGTCATCTCCTTGATCCACTCTCTCATGACAAAATGTATGAATTTGTCAATAAACTCCTCCCAAAATGCCTCCAAGAAATCCTCCCATAACTTCATCCATCGGGTGTTCCTTCATCATACAAATAGAAGAAGGCGATATATATTTTTTTTTTTGGAGGATGAAGACCACATAGGTCTTAGACCTGTGCGTGGATAATGAGTTGGATGATGGTGATTGATGAGTTGGACCTACAGTTTTAGGTGAGTTCCGAACCACCAGGAAGTGATTAATAAGTAATTAAATATATCTATAAAAATATTCGAATGGATCAAACAGATACATTAAGAATCTTGGAAGATTGATAATTAAAAAATTAACGGCCAGTTACACGAAAGAAAATTAAATTTGACTACCGTAAGATGACGTTGGAGCCAGTGCAACGACTTCCCTATTGAGCTCCGTAAGATGACGTCATCCTACGGTGGTCAAATTTAATTTTCATTCTTGCAACCGGCCGTAAGAGAACTAATTGAGAGAAAAGAAGAATAATTTTGAATACATGGTAATGGGAAAATCTTAATAAAGAAAATAATGGACATGGTAATAAGAATCATATGAATACAATCAAATCAAATACTCTATTCACTCAAATAAAAATATAAAATACATTGAATACAATAAAACAATTACCCATTCCTCATTAGGGTAAGCCTGTGTGGAGGAATGGCTCGTCTGGCCAACATCAGAAATTAATCATATAACTAAGAAAAGACAATAACAATATATTATAAAACAGAACTGAAGTACTGCTGCTATCAACTATTGACAGTTATATATAAATACAAAATAAAATATAATATAAAAAATTATATATTAGACAAAATAAATAAATACAATAATCAATTATAATAATCACTAATAAAAATAATCAATAATCTATAGGGAAGTGATGGCCGCGAGCCGTAGCAGGTATCTGCTCAATCAGATAGATAAGCTGCGTTCTTGTAGGTCCTGTTTGTAACGGTGACCGATTAGATTGGCCAGCAAAAAAGACACTGTTCACGGCTGAAAATCACTTGCGGGTGGTTCGGAACCCACCTAAAACTGTAGGTCCAATTCATAAATCACCATCATCCAACTCATTACCCACGCACAGGTCTCAAACCTATGTGGGCTTCATCCTCAAAAAAAAAATTCCAGCATGGAACGTTTAAGGTAACATCGATCATTAAACCATCTTCGATCAAAAGTTGAGTCAAAATTAAATTAAAATTTAACCTCACTACATTGAAATGTAACTGATACCAACTGACGAAACCAAATACAATTATAGAATCATTTTCTGAAAAGATCAATTTCTCCATGAGATCCTGATAAATAATAATATAATTATTATTGAAATCTGGTTACGAATTCAGAGACGGCAACCAGAAGAAGAAGAAGAAGAAGAAGAGAAAGAAGAAGAGAGAGAAGAAGAAAATGGAGGAGGAGGATTTTCTACCATCAACCCACTTGACTCACCAAGAAGGAGATGGTGGAGAAGTTGTCTGAGGAGGAGAAGGAGGACGAGGAGGAGGAGGAGGAGGAGGAGGAGGAGAAAGAAGAAGAAAAAGAAGAAGGCGGAGGAGGAGCAGGAGAAAGAAGAAAAAGAAGGAGGAGGAGGAGGAGAAGGAGGAGAAGGAGAAGGAGGAGGAGGAAGAAGAAGAAGAAAAAGGAGGAGGAGGAGGAGGAGGAGAAGGAGAAGGAGGAGGAATAAGAAGAAGAAAAAGGAGGAGGAGGAAGAAGAAGAAGAAGAAGAAAAAGAAGGAGGAGGAGGAGAAGGAAGAAGAAGAAGAAAAAGAAGAAGGAGGAGAAGGTGGAGGAGGAGGTGGAGAAGCAGAAGGAGGATGAAGAGAAGGAGGAGGGGGAAAGGAGGAGGAGGATGAAGAGAAGGAGGAGGGGGAAAGGAGGAGGAGGATGAAGAGAAGGAGGAGGGGGAAAGGAGGAGGAGGATGAAGAGAAGGAGGAGGAGGAGGAGGAAGGAGGAGGAGGAAGAAGAAGAAAAAGAAGGAGGAGGAGGAGGAGAAGGAAGAAGAAGAAAAAGAAGAAGGAGGAGGAGGAGAAGAAGCAGAAGGAGGATGAAGAGAAGCAGGAGGGGGAAAGGAGGAGGAGGATGAAGAGAAGCAGGAGGGGGAAAGGAGGAGGAGGATGAAGAGAAGGAGGTGGGGGAAAGGAGGAGGAGGATGAAGAGAAGGAGGAGAGAGAAGGAGGAAGGGGAAGGAGGAGAAGGATGAAGAGAAGGAGGAGGGGGAAAGGAGGAGGAGGATGAAGAGAAGGAGGAGGGGGAAAGGAGGAGGAGGATGAAGAGAAGGAGGAGGGGGAAAGGAGGAGGAGGATGAAAAGAAGGAGGAGGGGGAAAGGAGGAGGAGGATGAAGAGAAGGAGGAGGGGGAAAGGAGGAGAAGAAGTAGGATGTGAAGATAAGAAAAAGAAGAAGATGAAGAGAAAGAAGAAAAATACCAAGAAGCAGCAGTAGTAATAGTAGTAGAAGCAGAAAAAGAAGTAAAAAGAAGAAGTAGCAAGAAGAAAAAAATAAGAAAATAAACAGTTTTGAGAAACAACAACCACTTTGAAATTACTTGAAAAGACGCGGGATTTTTTCTCATCCAGTTTACAAAAAGAAATCTATCAGAAGAGCAATATAATACAGCCACAGCCCGGAGTAAAGGCGAGGTATTTGTCCCAAGAACAAGATCAAGTGAGTAACACCAATAGGAAAAAAACCAGAAGTTATAAGAAGTAGATGTCGACCTTGGAGTCTCTATAGACTAAAGACCGTACGCGTACGACATTATTCTAATCGATGTTTTTTATTTTTATTTCCACACTGATTTTATTTTCTATTATTTTTCGTTGAACAGAGTGCCGACGAAAGCCTGTCGAAAGAGAGGCGGCAGCAACAGGATCTGGGCAAAAGCAAAATGGCGACAAATGAAGCAGAAGAAGAAGAGGAATTTAAAGTGAAAGAGGACGATGTGGTTGCTCTCAAGCACTGGCTGCATAGGCAAACACATCTACCTCAAATCACTGGAGGTAGGAATTCACAATTTTCCGATATTTAATTAATTAAATAATAAATAAATAAATGATTTATTTTCCAAACTAATACTACTACAAATTTACAAACATCTACAGTTATTAATAAAAAAATGTGTTAGTAAAAGATCAAAATTTATGTTATAATACAAAAGTTTTTGTGTGGAAAATTGACCTACTCCATTATGGCAAGCCATGTTCTAGAGTAGGTTTGAATTTTTGTGAGCGAATAAGTAAGATTAGTAAGTGTTAAGTAAATCAGTAAATGTCTTGTGGGTATGTGTTCTGTGTTAGATGATACTATGAATTGTTTGAAATTACTGTTTCTATTTGTACTGTCTTCTATATATACTTCTATATATACTGTCTTCCTTTGCTTGTTAACCAATTTTGTACTGATGCTTTGAACTTTTTGAAGTGAGTTATGTGTTTAATGTTTTCAGGAAGTAGATTATATAATTTTGGTGCTAGATGATTGAAATGTCTTTGGTATAGTGCCTTCTTAGCAACATTAGTGATAATAGTGATAATTAGTGATAATTAGATGTAACTGTGCCTAGCTTCGATTAGAATAATTCACAGTTGCTCAAAACTTTAAATTAACTCAAACAAATTAGAGTTATGATGTTGACGATCCATCTTGTTTCCACTAATATATAATAAAAACTTAAAAACACTTTTAAGTGAAAATTATGACTCACGTTATGGCGTGACGGCCAAAAAAAAAATTCATTACCCACACACAGGTCTCAGACCCATGTGGACTTCATCCCCCGAAAAAAAGAGTGCAGTACACATTAAAATCCTGAATGTTGGTCGTTTTCCTCACAGCCTTTCACTTGTAACCCTTCACTAATCCCTCACCACTGTGAGTTGGGAGCTTTTATCGCGACACTATGTGTGTGTGTTCTTTCTGATCGGCAGTGAACGAAGATACCTGGTTGCTGAACTATCTGACGCTGTGCAAGAACCGCATGTATAAGGCAAGGTCGGGGCTAGATCTCTACTTCCGGTTGAGGGCGATACTTCCGCAGGTATTTCAAGACAGAGATGCATCCACACCCGAAATGGAGTCATCCTTTGCCAACACGCAAGTATCATATGATTTTCAAATACACGCATTTTAAGAATATTTTCCCAAGTCTAATGACATGCCCTCATGAGTCTGAGACTTGTGCGTGGGTTACAAGGTGAATAAGACAGAAAATATCCAAGTCTGAACGAGATTTGAACTCGCGACTGCAGGAGAAGCAAATAGCCAGTGTCTTATCAGAGACAAGTACAGTGAACATGGAATCAGTTCTGATTTTTGGAGAAGTTAGAAACTGTGTTTCTCGAATAACAATAACTTTGGTTTTCCTTTTTGTTGTAAATTCAACGACTTGCACACAGTTTTAAATTGTGAATATATAATAAATGTAATCTTATTCAGCCGAACGTTTTCGAGGTATTGAGCCTTGAAGATGAGTTTCAATAACTCGAAAACGTTCGACCAAGTGTGAGTAAATTTATTATACATGTATATTCATTATATATGTATATTGTATATATGTGTATATTATTATATATACTGTACGTATATTTATTATACATTGCATATTCACAATCTAAAACTGTCGGCAAGTCGTTAAATTTACAACAAAATATTAATATTAACAACGCTGATCGTTATGGAACAAGAAATCCAAGAAAATAACTTTGCGTTACTAAGATCCTTATCTGAAAAGTTTTTGGTTGTTTTTCAAAAATTACCAAATTCTCTAATTTCTTCCATTTCAAGTCAAATAGCGGCTGAATGACACATCCTACATGAAGAAATAAATTAAAGGGGGCTGTGCAAGCTTTGATTTGAGCTATTAAAATTTGAAATAGCTTTAGTAGTATTGTCAGGGTTAATGAAACTAATTGAAACAAAACAGAAGTAAGTTTAGTGAAATTTGACAACTTCTGTTTTATTTCAATTATGGAGAGATTTCACAATATCAACATCAGTTCTACTAATTTTATTAATAAAACTACTACAAAGAAATTTTTGTAGTGTGTGTTTCACTTTGAAATTATTTTTTATTTAAAATTATCATCGAGTATCCTACCACATCATTTGCATTACACATCAACTTTTGAATGCCCTACGAATCACTTGCACTGTATAATTGTTTTTCTGAGGATGAAGCCCACATAGGTCTGAGACCTGTGTGTGGGTAATGAATTGGATGATGGTGATTGATGAGTTGGACCTACAGTTTTAGGTGGGTTCAGATTCAGAACCACCGGATAATCACTGAGCAATAGATGCTCTAATGTGTTAACATCTTTCATTTTGCAATGGTAATTATCACTGAGTATTGAATGCTCCACAAGGGTGTTTACACAGTGGAGCACCAAATATTCACTGGGCAAGCATTCGTAGTGGAGCATCCACAGTCGATAAGTATGACCAATAATTTTTTTTGTAGATTACGTCTTGGAGACTCTAGTTAAGGTATAAGACAAGTCAGATCAACAATATTATACACTAGTTACCATAATTACTATATCAATTAGTTGGGGTGAGGCTTAATTTTGATGTGAAAGGAACTCTTGTACACTATAAAAAGCTTTATCATCTAAATATTTTTTCAATTGTTTTTTAAATATTTATATATTTTGAAGACTCTTTGAAAACTGTGGTAGCTTGTTGTAGAGTTTCCTACCAATATAACTAGGCTTTTTTTGAATAAGCTACTAATTTGGTAGGATGCTCCACTGTGCAAGCACCTTCAATGATAAGTACATCAAATACCCGGTTATTTTCAGAAGTTTCTTCTAAATTTCTCTGAAACCTATCTAAAAAAAGTCCTGGGGTTTTTGACAACATAAGTGAATTAATGATGAATTTAACCTCTTTCGTCTGGACAAGTTAAATTTCTCTAATAACCTTGGGTAACTGATATTATGATGTATCATGTATATTGATGTATATTCATCAGTAGTTCATGTGGCCTACAAAATTTTCTCTAATAACTCAAAAGACCCTGTTCTCTGCTGTAAAATCACTTCCCGGTGGTTCGGAACCCACCTAAAACTCTAGGTCCAACTCACCAATCACCATCATCCAATTCATTACCCACGCACAGGTCTAAGTGGGCTATGTGTGACCTACCTATGTGGGCTCCATCCTCTGAGAAAAAAATGGAAAAAACCTTGGGTTACTACGATCATTATCTGAAAGGTTTTTGGACAACATAGCTGAATTAATGATGAATTTTTACTCATATTTGTCTGGTCTATCAGAATTTTTCTAACAAGCTTAGGTTACTCCAAACCTTATTTGAAGAAACTGAGTTTTTGGACAACATACCTGAACTAATGATGCATCTTTACTCCTAGTTGTCTGGTCTATCTGAATTTTTCTAATAAGCTTAGGCTACTTCGAACCTTATTTGAAGAAACTGAGTTTTTGGACAACATCTCTGAACTAATGATGAATTTTTTACCCCTAGTTGCCTGGCCTACCTAAACTTTTCTAATAAGCTTAGGTTACTCCGAACCTTATTTGAAGAAACTGAGTTTTTGGACAACATAACTGAACTAATGATGTATCTTTACTCCTAGTTGTCCGGCTTATCTAAATTTTTCTAATAAGCTTAGGTTACTCCGAACCTTATTTGCAGAAACTGAGTTTTTGGACAACATAACTGAACTAATGATGCATCTTTACTCCTAGTTGTCTGGTCTATCTGAATTTTTCTAATAGGCTTTAGGCTACTCTGAACCTTATTTTAAGAAACTGAGTTTTTGGACAACATTCCTGAACTAATGATGCATCTTTACTCCTAGTTGTCTGGTCTATCTGAATTTTTCTAATAAGCTTAGGTTACTCCAAACCTTATTTGAAGAAACTGAGTTTTTGGACAACATACCTGAACTGATGATGAATTTTTACCCCTAGTTGCCTGGCCTACCTAACTTTTTCTAATAAACTTAGGTCACTCCAAACCTTATTTGAAGAAACTGTGTTTTTGGACAACATACCTGAACTAATGATTCATTTTTTACCCCTAGCTGCCTGGCCTACCTGCCTCAACTCACACCGAATGACAACCGCGTGGTGATCTACACACATTTCAACGATGACGTCAGCAAGTTTGATCCCCTGGCTCTCTCCAGGCGTATTATGATGCTACTCGACTTGCAATTGAAGCAAGGTGTCAAGCACAAGGGAATTGTCGTTCTCATGGATCTCAACAACAGTCGAAGGGGTCACATTGCCCGGTATCCATTGCCAATGCTCAACAAACTACTAACATATGGATGGGTGAGTGACTTTTAAATAGTAAATTTGACAAAATAGAAATTGAAAAAAAATTGGCATTATAATAGAAGATAAAAACAAATTTAATGTGAAAATTCATCTAATAAAAGAAAAACAAAGATGACAAACTAATAATTGATTTAGTTTCACGCTATAACTAATTTCGAACTCTATGTTCGGTTTTAAGCCTACATAATGTATTTCATCTACTATAATAAAGGAGCAGAGGTAAGAATTCATTATAAAAAATCTTCATTTTTACATTTTTTGGTAGTTTTTTCAAAGTTAATCTAGTTTTAAGCTTTGTAATTGTTTACATTTTTTGGTCGTTTTTTCAAAGTTAATCTAATTTAAGCTTTTTCATTTTTTACATTTTAATTCATTTGATCGGTGGCGTCTCCTTGAAAATATGGACTGATTGCAGAGGTGCAGAGGTTTGGTACAGGCAGTAATGTCTAACCCGTGATAGGAAGAAAAAGAAGAAGAAAAAGATAATAAAGGAAAATATTTAAATTATTAATTTATTTCAAACTACGAAAAATAGAAACATTATTCCAAAATTTCATAGAAAGAGGAAAGTTCAAAATTTTATTAACCTCGGGTAGAAGTTCCAATATCGGCCGTATTGGCGCTGTTGTTTGACTGTGGTAAGATGGCGACGACACCCAAGAAACGATCATTTTGTAAAAAAAACTTTGAAAAACACTTTCAAGTGGAAATTGTCACGTTATGGCGTGACGGCCGTTTCACTCTGTTGTTAAGAGCATCATCAGACGACCCACAGTCGTACACAGAGTACACTGTGGGTTGTCTGACGATGATCTTGACAACAGAGTGAAACGGCCGTCACGCCATAACGTGAGCCACAATTTCCTCTTAAAGGTGATTTTAAAGTTTTATTTTTTTGTATATTAGCGGGAACAAGTTGGATCTTCAACATGATAATTTTGTGTTCATGAACCAATAAAAATATACATTATGAGCAAGAAAGGAGCTTAAAACAATTTAAACCACTGCACAAAGTGCAATATAAACTTTATAATAGCTTATTGCAATCGCAATTTTTTTAATTGCAGCACAAAAATTGATCGTCTGCTATGGTGTGGTGCCATTTCACCACAGACAAACAAAAACTCCAATGATTGGAATTTCTACACAGGTTGTTAAAATGCTCTAAAATGTGAACATTCCTCTTTCTATGAACATTAAAATTATGTTATTATCTTTTGAAGTTCAAACAAATAAATGTTTGAAATTTGTTCTTTATTTGTAAATAACCCTATTCTATTGATTTTGCACTCTATACTTCAACACTGGTTCGGAGCACACCTAAAATAATAGGCCCACCATGTTCCCCATAACATGGCTTAAACGGCGAGGTGGAACTACCCGTAAGGGTCTCCCCTCCAGTGAAAGCCATATGCTTATTATTATTATTACTTCAACAGAGTACTTGTTTTTTACTTTGAGTTTTGCTAATAATCAATACTCCATGTTTCCAAATTAAATTATTTATGTATTGTGGGTATGGGTATTATTATTGTAATTTTTTCACTAAAGATTTCTAAATTCAAGTATAATTTATTCTTGAAAAAATCAAGTTTATGGAAGGCTTGCACTTGGAAAAACTTTTAATGAAGAGTCAAAGAAATAACTATGAAAAACTCGATCTTTCTGTAAAGCAAAAATCTTTTTTTAATTCCCCAATGATTTTATAGATACTTGTTTGCCAAGATCCTCCAAATTCTGCAAGTAGAAGTTTTGGAGAAATTTTCTGGAGTACAGGTTCAAGATTACTGTAAGGAATGTTCAGAATGAATAAATACTGGATAGCATAATATTCAGAGGCACTTTACACTCAGAGTCTCAGACCCAAAGGCAATTATTGTAAAATAAATAATACAAGTGAAGTTTAAATAATCTTTTATTAATTTACAGAAAGCTTATCCAGAACGCCTTGCTGGTGTACATATTTTGAATCCACCACCATTCCTGGAAATGGCTCTAAATATTTTCAAACCGTTCCTGAAGGAGAAACTTCGTCAAAGAGTGAGTTTAAATTTTTTTATCAAATGCATTTTTAAAAAAAGTTTATCAACTGAAGTTATATTATAAATGTCGGCATTATATTATGTAATTAAAGAGTTAATTATATAATATAATTAAAGAGTTAATTATAAATTAAAGAGTCTACGGTAATTAAAGAGAGGGGAAGTGATAGCCGAGTGCCGTAGCAGGTATCTGTTCAATCAGAACTAAGCTACGAAACTCGTGGGCCGTCTTTGTAACGGTGACCGATTGGATAGGCCAGCAAAAAAGACACGGCTCTCTGTTGTAAAATCACTTTCCGGTGGTTCGGAACACACCTAAAACTGTAGGTCAAACTCATCAACCACCATTCATTTACCCACTCACAGGTCTCAGACCTATGTGGGCTACATCCTCCGAAAAAAAATTAGATAAGTTTCTTATCTAATTTGGAAGGGTAAACATTATAAAGTTATTGATCCACATTTTGGAATAATTCTAAATTATTCAATATAACATTTCAAAAATAGCTAGAAATTCTTTGAAAAAAGCTGAAGAAGTTTGAAACTGTGAAGATTACCCACTTTTTTTGAGGATGAAGCCCACATAGGTCTGAGACCTGTGCGTGGGTAATGAGTTGGATGATGGCGATTGATGAGTTGGACCTACAGTTTTAGGTGGGTTACGAACCACCGGAAAGTGTTTTAAAGAAGAGAACAGTGTCTTTTCTGCTGGCCAATCTAACCGGTCACCCTTACAAAGATAGCTTAGGAGAACGCAGCTTATCTCCATCTGATTGAACAGATACCAGCTACGGCTCACGGCTATCACTTCCCCACTCAATCATAGTTTTCTATTGTCCAATGACTATTCACAAAAATCGAGCATATATATTTTTTTTATTTAAATTTCATTTTAAGACACAAAAATCGAGTATATATTTTTATATATAAATTTTTTCATTTATATTTCTTTCTAAAACACAATACAATAATAGCATGAATTTTAGAGTGAATTTAGTTTGAATTTTTTTGGTTGATTTTTATAATTATATCCTTTGTTGTATGTCATTAAAGCTGTTATTTGGTTGTCCTGTGAGCTTTTGTATGTAAATAAATAAATATTTTGATACGAAAATGTATCTTTCATTGCAGATTAAAGTTCACAGTAATCTTGAATCTCTACACCAGGAAATTTCTCCAAAAATTCTACCTGCAGAATTTGGAGGAGCTGGGCAAACTTTGAAAGAAATAAACAGTGAGTATCCCAACCTGCCAATTGAATACTAATGTTTCAATGATAAGATCTTTGGTTTTATCTTCCAGATTCCAGTGCATATTAACAGACTCCGATTTTGTTATAATTTATGAAAATGAGAACTTCAATAACTTCCAGTAGCCCTTTTTGTGATGCCTTAAGTTTTTAGTCATGATTACATTTTTTTTTTTTTTTTTTTTGGAGGATGAAGCCCACATAGGTCTGAGACCTGTTCTTGGGTAATGAATTGGATGAAGGTGATTGATGAGTTGGACCTACAGTTTTAGGTGGGTTCCGAACCACCGGGAAGTGATTTTACTTCAGAGAACAGAGAGTCATTCATTTCAGTTTCTTTTATTTTACGGCTCAGTAGGCCTATTTAATAATTTTCAAAATTAAATTAATGATTAATGTATCCATTGATATTTTAGTCCTAATTTAAGGAAAAAATTATCTAATCACTATCCAGGAACATTCCAAAAAGTCAAGTGTGTTTGTTTAATTATTCATGGAACTGGATGTGGAAGTTGTACAAGTTTTATATAACAAGTATCCATTAAATATACAAAACAACTATCCACCTACAAACTTTTAAAAACGCTACTCAACTCATCAACGATTATTTTAATAACTGTATGCACAATGTAAAGTGGAAGTAAGCATGAAATGCCCTCATTTCCAATACATCAGCTGTATTCCAAAATACTGAATTACCATTTCAGCATAAAAGTTTCACTTCCTAGTAGTGGTGGAGGTGATATGGTAGAAGATATACATTATGAATAATAAGACGAAGTTGTCACAACCACATTTATTAAAAATAGTGAGATACTAGTTTCGGTTGTTATACCATTATCAGTTGATAACGATATAACAACCGAAACTAGTCTCACTATTTTTAATAAATGTGGTTGTGACAACTTCGTCTTACTATTCATTTTAAAAGTTTCAAACAAAAATTAATTTTTTCCCAAAATTGCTTCGTTGCTTTCATATTAATATTCTTCAACTAAGAAAAAGTCGTCATATTTTTTCAAATAAAATTTTTAGTGAGACGACCTAACCTAAGATTTGGATACTCTGAAAAAGTTTTTTGATAACAGTAGTTTTGGGCTAAATAACCTGTTGCCTGTTGTATCTTCACATTCGATTGTATTAATTTATTCTTAATATACAGATAAAAACCAGATATTTTTCAAGTAAAAATTTCTAGTGTGACTAAAACTTGAACTAAAATTTGGATTCTTTAATAAAGTTTTTTATAAAAATTATTTTGGGCTGAATAAACTCATAAACTGTTGCCTGTTGTATCTTCACATTCGATTATATTAATTAATTTATTTATTTCATAACAAACATGGAAGCATACAGAAATTACTCCCATTATTTGGTTCCTCAACACAAATTACAATAAATCAAAATTACAATGTGGTACAGAGAAAAAAAAACAACACTATCATAATACATTCTACAACAACAACTCCGATATACTGGATAAAAAAAGAGATAAACTGCAACTACAATACTACTACAGTTGAAAACAAAAAATAAAACAGAATAATACACTATGGAAAAAATAAACTAAAATAATCAAGAACTATTAAGATTCTACTACTCAAAAATTAATCGAATTAATTGAAGAAGAGAGAAAAAAACATTTGGTAAATATTATACTGGACTATAGATTGAAAGTGAGATTGCTGATCAATTCAAAGAAAGATAATTGATCGAAAAAGCAAATTAAATAAAAGCAATTAAATAAAAAAATATATTCTTAATATACAGATAAAATCCAGACGGTTTGCATTTCCATTTGGTAATCAATGTTTTTTGTTTCATTTTCTTCATCAAGGAGAATGGCAAAGAAGAATGATGGAAGAAAGAGAATGGTTGGAGGAAGCAGGAAAGCACAAAATAAGGGATATCAACCACAGTATGGAAGGGGAGAACCTCAAGATGGAGCACGGATCATTCAGGAAACTCAGTATTGACTAATAATCAATTTGAAATGCAGAATAGAGAATGTTATGTAGAGATATTGATTTCTAAAGAAGATGTTAAGAATCTTGATAAAAGTTTTCATCTAGTTGGCTTTTATTGTAATTTGATGTTGTCCATACATTTTTTTTGAGGATGAAGCCCACATGGGTCTGAGACCTGTGCTTGGGTAATAAGTTGGATGATGGTGATTGATGAGTTGGACCTAAAGTTTTAGGTGGGTTCCGAACTACGTCTCAAGAGTAGTTTGGTCTCAATTATTGGTTGTCAGATTCTTAGCAAAGAAAATTAAAATATCTCTTTTCTGTGATTTAAGGTCTCAAGTCTAGCGTACTAAGTATTTTTTTATGGACCATCAAATTAATTAATTAAATTTGAAATCGCTATTAGTAAAAGTAAAATTATTATTGTTATTAAAATTGTTAAGTTAAATTCATTTTGTTAAGAGAATTTTTATTTATATAGGCTTCTTATTATACCATTCAATTTCATCCAAACTCTCAAAATCCTCAAGGAGGATAAAATCAAAATTAGAAGTCTGAAGAAATTATGAATAAAAGTTAATGTTGTGTTCGCTGAGGATGGAACTCAGATCCTGGAACGCGTCCGTTACTAATTATACAAATGTAAGTCTTTTATTAAGAAAGTTGATATTCACAGTAAAAGTATAGAGGAAAACCCCAAAAGAAAATGACAATTGAATAAATTTTAAGATGTGAAATATTTTTTATTTTATTTGAGGATGAAGCCCACATAGGTCTGAGACCTGTGCGTGAGTAATGAGTTGGAAGATGGTGATTTATGAGTTGGACCTACAGTTTTAGGTGGGTTACGAACTAGTATAATTGATTGCAGAAATAATTATCATGAAAAATATATGATGTTTTTGCATATTCCAAATTATAATAATTTTAGAAGTGAAAATATGCCTTTAGAATATTATTTTAAATTTAATATGTGAGTTCCTTCATTTTAAACACTATTTTATTGCTGTATTTGGCGTTCCGCTTTAAAAAATCCCACCTATTTCTCTTAAAATGATGGTTTAAAACATTGCATTTTACACTCAAACCTGTGAATTCTAATTATAAATTAGAATTACATCCAATTCTAATCTCAATCCAAATCAAATCTAATTAAACTCAAATCAAGTATAATTAAATCCAATATTTTACCTGGCATAATTTATTATCTTACAAAGTTGTAATAAGATGAGAAGGAAAACTAATATCAGCTTTATTAAATGTACCAATAAATAGTATTGACTCATCAAATTAATACTCAACCGTAAACGTATACAGTATTTTATTACTCAATATATCACATTAAAAAGTTATACCTTTTTCTTTCTTTGTATTGGCGAAGGTGATATTGTGGAAGGTATCCATAATGAATAATAAGACAAAATTGACACAATATTTATTAAAAATATTGAGAAACTAGTTTTGATTGTTATACCAAACCTTCCAGGATCCAGGGTCCAGGATTCACTCATTCACTGGGGTGTTTAAGATTGATCACCTACCACCCTATCTTCTACCTACCTGAATCTCTCATTATTTTTTGTTTTATTGGCATTCCTGCTGAAAATAAACAATACCTTGGAAATGACTTTGTGGGATTCCTATACACACTACATTTTGTAAGTTGAAAACTTCGTTGTTGAGAGGTCCGAAATTCGTTACATTGAGGTAAATAAGCAATAAAAATCCTAAAATTTCATGAGACAAGGTAAAACTTCGTTAAGTAGAGGATTTCGTTATTTGGAGGTTTGTTTGATAGAGGTTTGACTGTATTAGGTTTAATATAACTTACCAAACAATCAGATAACTTACCCACACTAACATAACCTAGAATGCATAGTATGAATACGAAATTGTCACAACCACATTTATTAAAACTTTGAGAACTCGTTTCGGTTGTTACACCATTATCAATCTCAATCAAACGACAATTTCGTCTAACTATTCATTATACCTTTTTTTAATAATGAGTTTAAAGCATTGAATTCTGTATTAAAACTGGGGACAAGTAGCGACAAATTCATTTTTTACTGATACGCGCTAGTTTTAAATTCTACTCAAATTTAATTTTTTTTTTAATTTTGATTTCTTTTAACTTTTTTGTTAGAGATGGTGCTGTAGAAAGTTTGTAGAAGGTACAGTTGTAGGTTTGTACTGCTTTGTACAATCATTGTAGGTAGTACAATATTTTTCCTACCCCCATAATACTTACTGAGTAGGGTTCAGTAGGTTTGGACTTAGAAGGTACTAAATTTCTTTGCAGGTACTGTAGTAGGTTTTAACGAAAATATTCTTCAATGTTCGTAGAAATCACATGATTAATTTGGAATCTGCAGTTCAATGATTACCCATCCACTAAACCAAGAGAGTTTTAATGAGAGCGTTTTGTCTCATTCTGCAAATTGTGAAAGTTGAAAGTTATTTATAATCTATTATCAAAACCGACACTGTATTTCACTTTTAAATAATGTTTTACTCACATATATTGGAGATGCTTGAGGAATGCATTTCACTTCTGTAAAGAAGCTTAATTAAAAGTGAAATACAGTGTTAGTTTTAATATTAGATTGTTCATTAAGTATTTCGTCATGGAAAACATCACAGAGTTGTTTATAACTTGAAATTCTCTGATCTGGTCAGATGTTCATTTTGTTCTAACAACTTATAATCACAGATATAAATTATTATTATCATGTATATTTAGTTTTTTCTTCATTTTAAATATTTTCAAACAATTTAATCAGGTTTGTACTTCTTTGAAGGTTCAGTCCAGTAGTAGGTTTGGACTTCTCTGAAGGAATTGTAGGCTCAGAAGGCACGGAACTTCTTTGTACTTCTTGTACAGTATAAAAACAATAGGTACTTAAGTATTATACGGAGGCCACTATTTTAATAATAAATAAACAATTGGGTTACCAAAAAACTGACAAATTTGTAGAAAGGAAACTCACCTGTGAACAGAAAAAAAATTATATTTTGATTTGATAAATTATTTTCCTTGAGACACGAGGTAAAAACTATTAAGCCGTATTAATTTTATATATTCATGTAGAATAGAATAGAATATAGTTTATTGTCCAAAAACATAAAAATGCATAAGACATAGTCAAAATGTAACAAGCTAAAACATCAATAAAAAATTCAAAATTTAAACACCTGATTTACATCACAGTCAAAATAGGCATTTAACGAATAAAATGGAAAGCCAATCAAACAATTAATACAAAAATATAGTATTACTCAAATGAATAAAAAATATAAATACATGCAATACAGAACAGAAATACAATATTTTATACAGTACTCAGTATTTTATAGGTATACACGCAGAACAATAAACATTAACAATATTAACAAAAAATAATAATGTTCGAAGAGGATGTGCCCTTAATATTGATGAAATTATACATAGCAGTGTAACTAAAATTACAGTTAAAATTATGTCGGGTCCTTGGGTACTCGGTTTATAGGTTAATTATCATCTCTAAATTTTGAGGGCATTTCCTGTTTTTTGATAAACTTCTTTCGTTATTTTAATGAGAGGAATAAGATTGTATACTGTATATGGCAGACTCCTTCAACTCTACAGTAAATTTAATGAAAAATTAACAAAATAATGTACTGACTGACCTTTATCTTCTTTACTTATGTTTTATATTACTGTAATTCCCTATTCACACACTACATGGACATACCTGACATACAGACAGTATATTAAGTCATATAAAAATAATAGGTTAAGTATTATACGGAGGTTACTATTTAATCTTAACCTAACCTCGCTAGAACGTGACTTCCTTGATATCAAACACAATAATGTAATGCTCTAGCTCTAGCACAAGCTATGTCACGATCTAGCGAAGTTAGGTTAAACTTAAATAGTGGCCTTCTTTTTTTCTGAGAATGAAGCCCACATGGGTCTGAGACCTGTGTGTGGGTAATGAATTGGATGATAGTGATTGATGAGTTGGACCTACAGTTTTAGGTGGGTTCCGAACCACCGGGAAGTGATTTTATAGCAGAGAATAGTCTTTTTTGCTGGCCAATCCAATCAGTCACCCTTACAAAGAGCGCCCAGGAGTTTCGTAGCTCATCTCTGATTGAACAGATACCTCCGTATAACACATAGGCCTAAGTATCGAATAATATTACAGTGTCATCACTGTCATAATTTTATGTACTTATTGAAACAAAGTTCGGTTACTTAACTAATAAATTTAGTAATCATACCAATAAAATGATGAGCTCATAAATCTACCGATCAATGACATTGACTAGGCATTCATAATTGTTCACTAATAATTATGAACCGAATAAACACAATTAATTAATGTTGCATGCGATTCGTCCCATTAACCGCCATCTAAATTAATAGTTAAACCTGAGTTATTCGGAGCAGAAACAATTAACTGGGTTAGAACGGAGAATAGCTACACCTACATTGAAACAACTCTTGGTTCAAGAGCATGCTGTTTTACAGGAGACATGTTGGAGTTGGGAAATTTAACACTGGGTCAATTGCAAGATCCAGTAGGCTAACAAGCATTACAAGTTTCACATTAAGCAGTGGCTTAACTATAAGGACAGTCTGGTGGATGACCAATAATTTTATGTGGAGGAGGGATGTAAGCTACAGACACTATATAGAACACCTTAGGAGTGGTTCTCTAACAATAATTATTCAAGACTTTATATAATATATTTAGCACTGGGTCTCAATTATTCCAGAATTGTAGGAAATTCATTACAATTATTTTATTCCATGAATTCACAAACATTATTTATTTGTCCTACCTTTTAACAACATGCTTAAGCAACGAGACTATTTAATAGAATAAATCAACAAACATTTCAGTTGGATTTTTCATTCAAAAAGGGGGTCCCGGGGTACTGTCCCGGAAAGTTTTTGGAACAAATCCCTCTAAAACCACATTTTTAGTCATTCAATACATCTTTTGTAACACTTGTCAAAAATTGCTTCTCAGGGCTTCCAAAAATGTACATTTTTCTTTTTGTTTCTGGGTCTCTGTGGGGGATCTACCCCCTTGATTCCCCCCCCCGCAGTTACACCACTAGTTTTAAGTAATGGTTAAAATCATGTACGGCCTGAAAAACTACAAGTTTTAATACAATAATTATACAATTTAACTCACTTCAAACTCGAAACTACGAGGTTTTTAGGCAATTTTTGAATATTTTGTTGAATAAAATAAATTATTGTACTTAATGTAGACTTTTAACTTGTTTTCAGGGGTGTATATAGGGAAGGGTCCCCCCCCCCCCCCGAAATGAAGATAAATTTGGCAAATCAAACTTTCAAACGCATAAATTTGTGTATTCAAATATTCAATTTGCTTAAAAAAAAAAAATATTCCAAGAATCTGGTGTCATTGAATATGTCAAATTATCTACTAAACTATACTAAAACAAGGAATGCTTATTGGTCTCCCCCCTCCCAATTAATTCAATCTATATTCGTCACTATACGATTTTTCAGCTTTTTTTCCATAAATCTAGCCAAATTACAAGTAAATTGGGAGCAGTAAAAATTTCTAAATAAAATATGAAATAGCTACTTCAAGCATCCTATATTCCAAAAGTTGATAATGGTACGGTATTGCTAAGTTATTACAATACCACGTTGAAAGAAATTAATACCTTTGAAAAAATGAAACTTGTTTCTACTAGTTTTTTGGACGAGTTTTGCATATTTTGTTGCATATCGAAATAGCTATTTGTGTAACTAGAGTGCAAAATAGCGTTTTTCTGCATCGAGAGAAACAGTTTTTTTCACGAGCCAAAGGCGAGTGAAAAAAGTTTCTCGAGTGCAGAAACAATACTTTGCACTCGTATTACACATTAAATTTTTCCTACAGTGATGTATAAAGTAATTTAAACAGGACATACATAACCTGACAATTCCTCACATAACCAATCTTTGAATCAAATCGATTTCAACAACAACAACTACAACAACTATTTCACAGCTGAAGCAGAGTAGCCAACCTATTTTTGAATGCAGAATAGAGAACCTGCGTATTACATGCTCACTATTTTGTGTTGTTAGGTTGCAAATCTGGAGTGCGGAAAAGTACTTTCCCGCACTAGAATTTACTTTCCCGCACTGGTGCAGGAATAGACTATTTTGCATGCTACAGTTAGTGCAAAAATAGGCACTTTTTCGGGTTACTGTAGGAAAAGATTATTGTACTTATCGATTTCTGACTATTTTATTCGATTATCCAGCTTATTTTACATAATTGAACAAATAAGTCTACAAGTAAAATTTTATGTGGAAAATCATGAACAAATTACAACTGTCAGCAGGCTCTCTTTCCTCGCAGCCCCCCCCCCCAAACACCACTCAAAACTAAAAGTGTGGGTGCCCCCCTGACTTGAGACAATTTTTAGACGTAATCACATCCAGCAGAGACAGAAATGTTCCCTCATTTGGCAAAGAAGATTCTTTGCTAGCTTCAACTCTCAACTAATTTTATTCAGATTATCAAGCAGAATGGATTCGCAGACTCAGAGTCGGCTTAATTTTGTAATGATAGATAAGAGATAGTGATACAGGTATCTGTTCAATCAGACAGAGATAAGCTGCGTACTCCTGGGAACTCTTTGTAAGGGTAAAACATTATATTGGCCAGCAAAAAAGACACTGTTCTCTGCTGTACGGAGAGGCGATTCACCAAATTATTATAGTCGGTAAACAGACTCTGAGTATGACTTCGAATCCGTCTTCAGCCCTGGCCCGTCATGAGAGTGAGAGAGATAGAGTGTGTGGAGCGAGCCTTGATCAGCTGTTTCTGGTTGGTACCGCTATGGCCGAATGGCGAGGCAGCCTGTGCTGAGCTGCAAAAGTAGGTCATTTTTACCAACAAATCTGTGCCAAGGAGACTCAAGGTTTCACAATGCCGAGGCTTCACAGATGGAATTACCTGTTCTCCGACACGTCCAAGGGGTGTGAGCGAGAGAAAAAGTGTACGCGAAAGTATGGTGGAGTAAGAGAGAGAGAGATTGAGTGAGAGGCATGGCCTGCGCAATACCGAATCAAATCTCATTAATGCTGCTGAGTAATGCTTACAAGATGTCAGCCTCATATTTGGATTTGTAGAGAACAACTGCAATGCTATAGCCTACAGAAATCTCTAGTTGTAGATGTGCTCAAATTGTAGAAGATGTATAAGAGCTCAAAAATGTACAAAAATAGATCTTAAACTTTTCAAGTGAATTCAACGACTTGCAGTCAAATTTTTATTAAAAATAAGTAGTATTTCACTTACTTTGTAGGCCAAACGTTTTCGAGTTGTTGAAACCCATCTTCAAGGCATCCTAAATATCAATGTTGGTTTGTTGGTTAGAAGAGCTGTGGTTTCTGTATAATGTGGTCAAAAAGTTTGTGTGATTTAAAATTTAACTGTTCGTTGAGGATGTTTTGTTTATTGTGTGTGGTGTGTTTGTAAATTTCAAATTGTTCCAAGGTGTTAAGTTCGTGTCCTTTAGATTTTATTACATAGAATGTGTAAGTTGGTAGTGATGTCAGTAAAAGTGTGTCCAGTTTGAATGATATGGTCAGCAAAAGTCGATTCTGTTTTTGTATGTAAAGCTTGTAAATGTTCCTTGTAGCGTTGTTTGAATGCACGGCCTGTTTGTCCTATGTAAAATTTGTTACAGTCAGAGCAGTTCAGTTTGATTAGGGGTGCTTGGTCAGTGGAGCATACAATACTCTATGATTACCAACATCGCAAAATCAAAGTAAGGAGTACATGCCGATGAAAACTACATTCCTGGGGAAAAAGGAATTGAAAAGAGGAAAGGAGAATGGAAGGGTAGTCAAAAATATAATTAATCTCTTATTTCTTCTTCTTCTTCTCCTTCCATACTCCTTTTTATTCTCTTTTTCTCCTGAGTTTTTCTCCTCTTTCTTCTTTTTTTACCCGCTTTCATCATCTTTTTCCCCTTCTCCCCCTGCCTTTTCTACTCCTTTTTTCTTTATCACTTACTTTTTTCCTATTTCAACTACATTTTTCTTTCTTCTCAATATATTAAAACTATTCTCCTTAAAATATTTTTTCAAATGATCTCACTTACTAAAAACATAGGTTTTGTATTCTTTTTGAAACTTCTGCTACTAATATTGAAGAGTTGAAAGAGCTACTAAAGTTGAAAGAGAGAAAAAAGTAGAGAAATTACATTTTATAAAAAATCAGGAGAAACAAAATTGAGAGACTGTACAGGCTTTCACTCAACAAAGATAGAGAGATTCTGAGTGTGAGAGATGAAGAGAGAGAGAGAGAGAATGAGAGGGGGGAGAGGGAGTGAGAGAGAGGGAGCAAATGAGAGAGAGGGGATAGAAAGAGGAGGAGTGAGGAAGATAGAGGAATAGAGAAGAGAGAGAGTGAGAGGGAGTGAGGAAGAGAGAGAGAGAGTGAGGGGGGGAGAGGGTAAGAAAGATGGTGTGAGGGGGGAGTGAGAGGGGGAGCGAGTGTGAGAGGGGGTGAGAGTGAGAGAGACTGTGTGAGGGGGAGAGAGTGAGAGAGATAAGATGAAAGTTGAATAAAATAAAAGAGGTGGGAGATGAGTGGGAGGACTCCCCACTACCGACTTCTACGTCTTATCCAATCAGTGCAATTAAATTAGCTATTACCAAACCAGGAATCAAGAGTCAGTACCCAGTGACATTAATTAGTGACGCTTAATAAGAAATCTAGTGCTTTTCTTTTCTACTGCATTAAACTGTGCCAAATTCAAGGCAACAACTGTTTTCAATTCATAATTTGAATTGATCAAATAATTATTTTCTTCGGAGGATGAAGCCCACACAGGTCTGAGACCTTTGCGTGGGTAATGAATTGGATGATGGTGATTGATGAGTTGGTGGGTTTTTGGTGGGTTCCGAACCACCGGGAAGTGATTTTAAAGCAGAGAACAGTGTCTTTTTTGCTGGCCAATAAAATCGGTCATCATTACAAAGATGGCCCAGGAGTTTCGTAGCTTATCTCAAATTAAACAGATACGGCACTCGGCTATCACTTCCCTAATTTGTTATCAATTTGCTTATAATCCAATAAATCACAATTATTATTCTACTTAACAGCTCCTATTTCTTCCCCAAATGTTCCAATAAATGAAATTATGTTTTATTGGTGCAGCTGGTTGAAACGCTTGTCGGTGATTAGATAAGACTGGCTGGCTTCGTTTCCTGCAGTCTTGAGTTCAAATCTTATTCATGGAAGTTTCTCACAATTCACTCATTCACTCATTAATTAAACACGCACAAGTCTCAACACTCAACACTATGTGGATATCATCTCTTGTAAAAATTAAGAGCCCTTTCAAAGGTTACAACATGCTAAAACACAAAAAACTGCACCAGAAACTAAAAATAATGTGATCTAAAAACAACTTCAAGAATATTAAACTACTGTATTCTTAGGATTTACAAAAATGCTAAAAAATAACTGAACTTACCAAACTAAAAAAAAGATTTTAAAAAATGTTCTAATAATTAGACTAATAACAGTAACTAGATACCTGATTATAATTTTATAAGATTAGTCAGATAAGATAAGATCAGAAATGCTGTAAGTAGAGGCGTAACTAGTTTAGGGGGGGGGGGGGGGGGGGTTAACCCCGCAAACCACTCTTACATATTACTCTTTTCAAAAAAAATTCTCTGATATAAATATATTATGTAATAATAAAATATTCAAAAAGCTTCGTAGTAAATGAATAATTTTTCAAATTTTTTCTTAATTTTTTTAAATTTCTTTTAAGCAAAGGTGGATCTAAAAAAAATTATTTTACGTACCCCAATAAAACCCCCACCTCTCCCTTCTTGGTATGTTTATTCATGGAATAAACATAACTTTGAAAAATATAAAAAGTATATAGGACAGTCTGTCCAGTGTTGAAATGCTGATAAATGAATTAATAAATGAAATTAATCATTTAAAATTCTAGATAAAGTCATACCGAATTCTTGACAAATAATAAATCGAAAGTAGCCTAACCACAATAGCTGATAATGTGATACTACTTTTAATAATTTGAATGACATTTGTATGTGAGCTGTAGACCAGATAAGGTTGTGGTATGACATTATTATTATTATAGATAAGATTCAAATATATTGAAAAAACCTGATCAAAAAACATGAAAAGCTATTATTGTACAGTAATAATAATAATAATAATAAAAAGCGTATGGCTTTCATTGGTGGGGAGACCCTAACGGTGAACGACCTCGCTGTTTGAGCCAAGTTATGGAAAACATGGTGGATCTACTATTTTAGGTGGGTTGCGAACCACCAGGTAAGGAATTGTACAGTAATTTCATAATTTTTCCTTATTCATATTTCCTTATTCAATAATATAAACAAAATTTCCAAGATAACATAAAGTGGGGCATGAGATGCATTGAAAGATGCAACTCAAAGAACTAGTCATATTGCACAAAAAATATAATAATAATAATAATAATAATAATAATAAAATAAAATAATAATAATAATAATCCAATTCTTAGGAGAGAAAAAAAGAAGTTCCTTAATTAAACTTAAATATCAGAAACAAGAAACAAAATCTTACAAAAAAATCTCCAGAAATAATACTGCATGCAAATAATTTCATTATTAAATTATGTCACCATACAGGAGTATCAAAGGATCCAACGAAGATGCCATGAATTTTTTTTTTTAGGATGAAGCCCACATAGGTCTGAGACCTGTGCGTGGGTAATGAGTTGGATGATGGTGATTTATGAGTTGGACTTACAGTTTTAGGTGGGTTCCGAACCATAAAAGATGAATAATGGAATTAAAACATTCTTTGTAGTAGCAAAGGTGATATTATGGAAGGTATCCATATTGAATAATAAGACGAAATCGTCACAACCACATTATTAAAAATTATTAAAAAACTAGTTTCGGTTGTTATACCATTATCAATCTCAATCAAACTCATTAAGACACTTGGAATTAAAACACTAGGAGGAAGCATAAAATAATAATACGAAAATGTAGGAGAAAAAACAATGAAGACTGAAAATGTTAATAATTCATAGTATAATGAGTAGTAAAATAAGTTTACTAATTAATCACTTCCCGGTGGTTCGGAACCCACCTGAAACTGTAGGTCCAACTCATCAATCACTATCATCCAACTCATTACCCACGCACAGGTCTCAGACCTATGTGAGCTTCATCCTTAGATAAAAAGAATAACATTAATTTAATAGAGATGATAACTTGAAGCATTGAAAGAGAACTAATAGTTGGTAGAAAGTTTAAAAGAACCTAACAATTATATCCTTTCTCATCACGTTGGCGAGTGTAAAAATATTAATTATAGCAATAGTACAAACAATAAAAATACAATAATAGAAACCCCAGAAAAATGATTGTTACAAAAAATAATTAATTATTATACAATAATAGGAGCCCCAGAAAAATTATTGTTACCACTTGGTTTTGGCATTATTGTTGAGGGATCAAGTGTTTAAAATTTTTTAAGGTCATAAAATTTTTCCAAGTTAGTACAAACAATAAAAATACAATAATAGAAACATGCAAACTGATTAGAAGAAATCTGAAACTCAAATTTTTAGATAGTTGCGAAAATTCCTAAAATATTCGATGATTTACATGCTTTGAATTATTTATTATAAGTATTGCAGTATTACAGGAGGGGATCTAGGCCATATGATAGAAACACAACTTTGATAAAGTTTCTTAAGGCTGTGCGCAGGGTTTTTGATCATAACATTTTTCCAAGTTGGTACAAACAATAAAAATACAATAATAGAAACCCCAGAAAAAATTTTGTTACCACTTGGTTTGGCATTATTGTTGAGGGACCAAATGTTTAAAAGAACCTAACAATTATATCCTTGCTCATCACGTTGGCGAGTGTAAAAATATGAATTATAGCAATAGTACAAACAATAAAAATACAATATTAAAAACCCTAGAAAAATTATTATTACCACTTGGTTTGGCATTATTGTTGAGGGACCAAGTGTTTAAATGTTTAATGTTTAAAAGAACCTAACAATTATATCCTTGCTCATCACGTTGGCGAGTGTAAAAATATGAATTATAGCAATAGTACAAACAATAAAAATACAATAATAGAAACCCCAGAAATATTGTTATCACTTTTTTGTTTGGCATAATATTGTTGAGAAGTGACATCACCTACTGCCAACTAAACATGGAACAAGCTTGTGTACAATAATGGTGCAACGTGAGTAGATAATTTTTGTTTAGCGATAGCAATGGCGTCATGTGGGATCACCTACAGGTGCCAATGCCACAACAGACGATGACGACGTGATAACCGTTACTAGGGTCAACCGTTATCTTTCGGCTTTTGCTTCACCTCAATACCCTCTCCTTATTCATTTCTTTTCACTCTTCTTCTTCTTCATCGTCCACTTTCTACTCTACTCTCCTACCCGCATTCTCAACTCACATTCCAGAGCTTCCAAAAAAAAATGAAGGACAATATCAATTAATACTGTATACACCCCTCAGTTTTTCGTCTCTTTTTGTTCTCACCATTTCCACCTATTTTTCTTTTCTTCATCGAGGGTTTTAGTATTTCTTCGAAGTATTTCTTTTCTTCTTCTACTCCTTCTCTCTACCTTCATTTTTCTCCACATTCTTCTTTCTCTCCTTCCTCCAATCCCTCATTTTCCAGCATTAGAGTTTTGTCGACAGAAGACAACAAGAAGACGTTTATATAATATATTACGAATTATTAAGGGAAGTGATAGCCGTGAGCCGTAGCAGGTATCTGTTCAATCAGAGATAAGCTGTGCGTTCTCCTAGCCACTCTTTGTAAGGGTGACCGATTAGTTGACCAAAAAAGACACTGTTCTCTGCTGTAAAATCACTTCCCGGTGGTTCGAAACCCACCTGTAGGTCCAACTCATCAATCACCATCATCCAATTCTTTACCCAAGCACAGGTCTCAGACCTATGTGGGCTTCATTCTCCAAAAAAATTATGAATTAATATAATACTAGTAGTTCTGTGAACAGGAGACCTTACTCGCCCAACACTTATTTCAGTACTTATTTAGTACTTGGTAATTATTTTTAGGAAAAGTATTTAGATAATTTACATTACTGTATTTTGTCTTAGTATTTGTTCTTCTCTTACACCTTGTCGCTTGCCATTTTCTCTTCTTTTTCGTCTTCTGTTTCTTCTCCTTCATCTTTTTTTTTTCAAAAAAATTATTTCCTTTTTCAACGTTTTAGTCAAAAACTTAGGGAAATTACAGTAATTTTTCTTTTTCTTCATGTTCACCTTGTTGTTTGTTATTGGCTCTTATTCTCCTCTTTGAATTTATCCTCCTCCTTCAACTGCTTGCAACTGTTTTACATTCATTTCTCAAAATATAAATCAGCTCATACATAACATAAAAAGTCCTATGCTAAAATTTATAACCATAATTACGATAATTTTTCGTGTTCTTATCGCAGATTCCTACTTCTTCTTTTTCATCTTCTCCTTTTACTTCTTTATCTTCCTCTTTTTCTCCTTCAAAATTCATCAATGAACAGTAACAAAACAGTCATTTTTTGCAATGACTGAACACGATATGTGATTTGAGAAGTAATATTGATAAATGAACAAGTTCACATGATAATCCAGGCAGGCCTTCAGGCAATCTAGAAGTACATAATATGCCAGGATGTAATCTGTAGTTGGATTTCGCTAATCAATTCGACTTTGCTCATGCCAACATTCCTATTTTTGAAGAATGCAGGGGGGGGGGGGATAGGAAAAGGAAACTGTCTTCATACTTTCACCTTGACCAAACTTTCTACGAGGCTCATCCTTATCATCTTCTTCCTCCTCCTAGACTGGTGAATCTTCTTCCTACTCCTTTTTCCTCCTCCTCCTTTCTCCTCATCTTCCTCCTCCTTCTTTCTCCTTTCTCCTCCTCTTCCTCCTCATAGTCTGGTGACTCTTCTTGCTCCTCCTTCTCCTTTCTCCTCTTCTTCTTCCTCCTCCTAGTCTGGTGAATCTTTTTCCTACTCCTTTCTCCTCCTCCTTTCTCCTCATCTTCCTCCTCTTCCACCTTCTCCTTTCTCCTCCTCTTCCTCCTCATAGTCTGGTGAATCTTCTTCCACCTCCTTCTCCTTTCTCCTCCTCTTTCTCCTCATAGTCTCGTGAATCTTCTTCCTCATCCTCCTCCTTTCTCCTCCTCTTCCTCCACCTAGTCTGGTGACTCTTCTTCCTCCTCCTCCTCCTCCTCCTATTTCTTCTCCTCCTTCACCTTTCCCCTTTTCTCCTTAAACTGCCACTCATCCAATCATCTCTTTTTCCCTCCAAATATCAATCTTCCCTCCAAATGCATCCTCTCTCATACACATTTATTCTTCAAGCTATTTTTGATTTTTTTTATTACTATTGCAGCCATTATTAGCCCCTAAGCCATTTACTCTTCACAAATATCTGATTTACTAGTTGCATGAGTGAAAACCGAAATAATTGCCGCTATTTTACCAACCTGACAACTTTTGTTACAGGTTGTCGCGCGTTTTTAAATGTGGTAAAAAATAATAAAGAGACAGTGACACCGCTCTTAGGCCCATAATAATGCCAATCATAATTTGGGAGAATAAACCTCAAATGAATGAGATTAATATTTAAATTGACATCTTTAAATTCAAACATTTTATAGAATTTTAAATTCAACCTAGTATTATCTTTTTTGCATCCATAAACACAGTAGATGTGAGTAGAAGAAGGTCATGTAATGTTACAATTCCCTTACATAATGCTTTCAAGAAAGCGATAGATATGATTTAACAGCATTCATAAGATATTTTGTTACTACCTTGTACTGTTTTAAAAACGAAGATAACTAAACGGCAATAAAACTGTCGTTAAGTATTCCATTTTTATGGTTTCTGAGGATTTGACATTTTATTGACAATTTAATAGCTTGAAAAACTGGCTAACACGATCTTCATTGTTGTTAACTTCTCTAATCTGGATTGCCTACAAATACATGGACTACAAAATACACTTTTTAAATCAATTTATGTTAGGTCCAACTTATAGGTTATCTTTTTAATGTAGAACATTGGCTGACTTTGCAACATCTTTTTCAAATCTTCGGGAAGTGATAGCCGCGAGCCGTAGCAGGTATCTGTTCAATCAGATATAAGCTACGAAAATCCTGGGCGCTCTTTGTAAGGGTGACCGATTGGATTGGCCAGCAAAAAAGACTCTGTTCTCTACTGTAACATCACTTCCCTGTGGTTCGGAACCCACCTTATACAGTAGGTCCAGCTCATCAATCACCATCATCCAATTCATTACCCACGCACAGGTCTCAGTCCTATGTGGGCTTATTCCTCAAAACAAAATTGTGACAATTTTTTGCAACCACTCCGTAATATAGGAGGGCACTAGGAAGTACTGTAAAATCGTATTTGCTTTAGATATAGGACGATATACTCTATGCCAAAAACATCAACTGTACAGCATTCCTGTCCTGTCCGCTGTTCATTTGTCTGAATACTCGTTGTTGGAAACCGAGGCTTAACTACAAAAATACATATGGTATTTATATAGTGGGAGCCACAAAATTCAGTATTGCAATACTTTATATTAGATTCAAGACTTTATACATACAGTATTTTCTGCTATGTTAATATTATTTTATTGTGAATAAACTCCTCTGGTAGTGCAGTACTCACAAGCAAAGAAACTATTTATTTATTTTCAATAAATATCACTGATTTACTATCCAAAGCAACAAATATAAAAACTTTTTCCTACAGTGACCCGAAAAAGTGCCTATTTTTGCACTAACTGTAGCACACAAAATAGTCTATTCCTGCACCAGTGCGGGAAAGTACTTTTCCGCACTCCAAATTTGCAACCTAACAACATAAAATAGTGAGCATGTAATACGCAGGTTCCCTATTCTGCATTCAAAAATAGGTTGGCTACTCTGCTTCAGCTGTGAAATAGTTGTTGTTGATGAAATCGATTTGATTCGAAGATAGGTTATGTGAGGAATTTTCAGGTTATGTTTTGTTCTGTTTAAATTACTTTATAAATTACTGTAGAAAAAATTTAATGTGTAATTCGAGCGCAAAGTATTGTTTCTGCACTCGAGAAACATTTTTCACGAGAAAACTGTTTCTCTCGATGCAGAAAAACGCTATTTTGCACTCTAGTTACACAAATAGCTATTTCCATCTTCTAGTTGGATTTCAAGAAGCAGACTTCTCACACCCAAGACGAACGCGGTTAAATCTTTTACACCGGTAGTGAACAGTGAAGTAGTGAAAGTGAAAGTAGTGCTCTGTGAGCTAGTCTGAACAGAAGGCCGTAGCCTTACTATAGCAGTTGTATTGTCGCCATTATAACCGATTATGGAGATGATATGAACATGATGGAAATGATGATTTCTGTCTTTATCAAAATGTTGTATAATGTTATATTACAGCTATTTCTAGTCAAAAATACATTATCGTTACACAATAAACAGATACAACGAAGTATCCAAGGACCCGATTAATTTATATGAAATAATATTATTGCCAATTTCTTCAGTGGTTTTTATCCTTAAAATGTTAATAACGATTATATGCATGCATTTACACCACTTACTTTTTTTAATAAACATTTTATATGTACTGCGCTCCAGTTTGCGAGCAAAGTGGGATGCAATTTAGCAAGTAGTACATTTATTTTGGCTAAAGAATATTTTTTTGTAATTTTTTTTGGAGGATGAAACCCACATAGGTCTGAGACCTGTGCGTCGGTAAGGCATTGGATGATGGTGATTGATGAGTTGGACCTTCAGTTTTAGGTTGGTTCCGAACCATCAGGAAGTGATTTTACAGCAGAGAACAGAGTATTTTTTGCTGGCCAATCCAATCGGTCACCGTTACAAAGAGCGCCCAGGAGTTTCTTAGCTTATCTCTGATTGAACAGATACCTACTATGGCACTCGGCTATCACTTCCATGTTCATTACTTTTGTATTTTATGATCATTTTTGTCAAAATAACGAATTATTTGATTTAAGTAGTACCGTATGCGTTTGGGAACCTGAGTCCCATCCTCAGCGAACAGAGAATTATTATTTTAAGTTCTAGGAGCTGCACGGTCGAATTATTATCAGTTGTGCTGACAGGCCTGTGCACCATTGAACTTCTATGATTTCTATAAACACCGTATTCTTTCCGATTCACACTCAATACATGCACATTGTCAGTTCTTACAATAATTAAATTTTTGTAACCAATGAACCGATTGGTGTATTTCGTTTATCAATTATAAGCTTGTAACGTGTGTCACTGATGGAAAAATTCTAAACCTAGCTAGGAATCGAACTTAGAATCAATGAGATAACTGGCAGGCACTCTAACCATGATTAGTTAGTTAGTAATGTAAATTAGCTGTAAAATATTTCCTACTAGCTGGTTGCCCGATTTAATTGAAAGGGAATTTCTAGAATGAGACGTAAACCTACATAATCCAGAAGCTCATCCGGTTTTTCTCCTTCTTTTTCTATTTCATCTGCTTCTTCTTCTTCTTTTACTTCTGTTCCTTCTCTTTTTACCAAACCTTCATCTTTTTCTTCTCCTTTTCTTTTTATCTTCTTTCTTCTTCTCCCTTCTATTATTCTCATTCTTTACTTCCTTCTTTCCGTATTCCTTCTTTTCATTCATTACTTTCTTCTTTCAGTTCTCCTTCTTTTACTTTGTTCCTTCTCTTTGTACTACACCTTCCTTTCCTCTTTTTCTTTCTTATCTTCTTTCTTCTTCTCTTTTTCTCCTTCTTCGTCTTCTCTTTCTTCTTTTCCCTTCTATTATTCTCATTCTTTCCATTCTCCTTCTTTTACTTTGTTCCTTCTCTTTTTACTACACCTTTCTTACTATTTTAACTAAATGTGGTTGTGACAACTTCGTCTTATTCATTATGGATAATGCTGGTATAACAACCGAAACTAGTTATTTTTATCTTCTTCTTTTATTGCTGATGATGCCCACATGAGTCCGAGACTTGTGCGTGGGTAATGAGGTGAATGATTACACATAAATGCCTGACGGTGGAGCGGGATTCGAACCCACGACCGCTTAAACGACAGCAAGCTGAAATTGCGACGCCCCAACCAACTGCACTAAGCGGCCCGCCGTATCTCATTATTTAAAAAAAAAGGGTTATGACAACTTCGTCTTATTATTCATTACTTTTTCTTCTTCTACTTCAACATCGCATTTTCCTTCTTCTCTAGAAAAAAATCATATTACATTAAAAAATTAATTACACAATGCTCCAAGAATTCACATAGTTCATTTTTGTCCCATGGAGCGCTAGAGTTTCTTCGTCAGTGAACAGCATCAAGACGTTTAAATATTAGATTGATTTGATTAGGAAATTAATATTATGATGAATTTCGAATTATGTAGAAATTATATTTTTTAATATCAATAGTACTTCTTAATAATCCCCATTCAATAATTAGATAGAAAATACAATATAGAAGTTTTATTATTCTGACCGTGGCCTTGCGAACAACCTTAGCAAAGGCTGCTATACAGCACGCGCTTCATGCAAGGTGAAGTACTTTCAATAGTAGCAAAAAAAGCCTTGATCTGGATTTCAATCAACTTCTTTTAATAAGATATTTCACCTTAAAGACGTTCAATAATTCCTGATTACATCAGAAAGAACCGGAAATATCGAGATAATTGTGAGTGCGAAATAAATAGGATATATTTCACCTAATAATTGCAAAAATTGCTAAAGCTTCAAGATGGTTCTACTCTTCTGTAAATTGTTCTGTGATACAGGTAAACAGGAAAATATCAAAGGTTTTGCATTTTTATGCTGTGTTTTCACTGATATTCAATCTAACATTATTTTGATTGATTATGAAGATTTGGCGTCATACTTTCCATAACTAAAAGACACCTTGACGAATAAAATTACATTTTTTTCAATCTAACAAAAAATTTTCCAAAATTGAAATTTTATGCAGATTGAAAATAATATATTTTGAAAAAACGAATTGCTTGATCGGAGTAAAAATTATGTTATTTTATTCCTCGAGATGTCTTAGCTACAGAAAATTTATCAAAAGTTCAGAAACTCGTTCAATTGCCCCAAAAAACAGAAAAATGTCAACTTTTGAACCCCCATATTTCAGAAAATGATGAAAAAACCTTTTCTCACAGCAATAGATAACATTTTAAAGCCCTAATAACATCCAATACAATAAACTTCGAAAAACAATTATGAACAAAAACCCTGCGCACAGCCTTAAGGCTAAATAGGCATACTATTTACTTACAATACACGCGAATGACTTGTAGAAGATTTTACAAGAAAAATTGTTGTAAAATACAATCGTACAATTTTTACCTGTAATTTAGGAAATCCTCCTGTAGGTTCTATGAATTAAATTATGAGTTTATTTTTCTTAGTCCTGGCACGAGTAAAGCAGGTTTTTGGGAATGGATAATATATGAAAATATTATTTAAAAGCTGGAAATTACAATTAAATGTTAAATAATAAATTATAGTAAGACTTCCAATCCTATATAATAAACAGCTACTTTCTGTTATACGTTACTCTAACGCTAATCACAATAACGGATTGAAGGAAGAGAAGAAAAAATAAGAAGAAAAAGAAGAAGGCTAGGTTAGGTTAGGTTTGGTTAGGTTAGGTTATAGATGATGAGGAGGTGGAGGAATAGGAGGAAGAGGAGAAAGAGGAGAAAGAGGAGGAGGAGGAGGAGGAGTAGGAGGAGAAGGAGAAAGAGGAGGAGGAGGTGGAGGAGTAGGAGGAGAAGGAGAAAAAGAAGAAGCAGAAGAAGAATAAGAAGCAGAAGAAGAAGATGAAGACGAAGAAGAAAAAGAAGTGTAAAGAGAAAACAGACTATTAGATTAGTTTTGTAGATGAATTATTCACATTCTAGAAATACAGATTGATTGAATCAGGCAACCTGTCAAGTATTTTATAAGTTACATAGAGGAAACTACACTATTTATTTATTTTGCAGGCAGTACGGTAACTAGAATATAATTTTACATACAGTATTAGCTGTACTCATCAATCACCATCATCCAACTCATTACCCACGCACAGGTCTCAGACCTATGTGGGCTTCATACCCAAAAAAAAAAAAAAAAAAATATTAGGCTTGAATTTAATTTGTTTCAATACAAAACAATTTCGTGGCACACTGAGCACACTTATATTAAGCGTCGGAGGAGTTGAAATGGGAATCATGTAAGTGCCAAAATATAAAAAATTAAGATTTTTGATGGAAAACGATGCATGTTTATAGCTTTATGAGGCAGAAAACACTGAATGTACCTTAGTTCAGTCTATTAGTTAATATTACGACCGAAAGATTACGCTGGTGCTGTAAGAGCCCAGCTAACTGTAGTGGAGAATCATGTATGTGCCATCGCCATTGTCGCCGGTGAGTACTGTAAACCCTGTAACTACTGTAACTTATCAGTGTAGTGTGAATTGCGAATAATACGGATCGGTTTGATAGCGTCTCTTTGTTATTGATCACTTTTCTCATTGTAATTATTATTACTATTACTATTATTTTATTTTTTATTATTATTATGAACTTTATACATTTCAGTTATTAAATTAATTAGTAAGTGTTAATTTGAGAAAAAATTTCCAAAAAGTCACCAACTAAAAGACAAAGGGTCAGTTGTATGAAAGAAATAGTAGTTTATGCAACAATTTTATTTTGACCCTTATTAAGGCACGAGTTAGATGTAAGTTATAATACGAGCGAATGCGAGTGTTATAAATATCTCACGAGTGCTTTAATGGCCAAATAAAATTGTTGCATACACTATTTTATCTACGACCACTAGTATACATTTAATTAAAACAATTTCATTTTACCTGTGACTGTCAGAGATACCTAACCTCTCATCTCAAATACGAGAAGTTGAAGTAGATTGTTAGGTTAAAGCAGCTGGTGTAGCAGTTTGATCAAATCAGCTGATAGTTTCACAATATTGAATTACGATATTGATTCCATCAAAAATGCTTCTGATTGGTCCAGAACCCGTGTTATAATGTAGAACCTGTACTATAATGAGCTCATTATGCAATGGGTTTCAAAAAGCATTTCGAAAAGACAGCTGTTTTGGCATCAATTGTGAAACTGTAATGCATACATTATGATATGGTCGTAGATAAATTAAATTAAACCACCATAAGATGATGTCATCTTAAGGAGCTCAATAGGGAAGCCGTTGCACTGGCTAAGTCAAATGACGTCAACTTACGGTGGTCAAATTTAATTTTCTTTCGTGCAACTGGCCCTACAACAACTGAATCAACAACAAATCCGTGTTCATGGACAGCCGTACACTTCTTCTACAGGTGAACAAATCAACGCCAAATAACCTTCACAAGGTCAAGCATGTGCAACTATGGTTGTGGAACACTCGATAAAATTTCATGGAATCATTATTTATGAAATTTTAAAGTTCACGTGAAATTGAACAAGGAAACTACCTTTTTAATCGCATGGACATTATGTCGTCGACGGTATGGTACATAAATGAAAATCCTGCAAATAGTAGAAGACACGTGACAGTGACCTACACTATTCTGGATATCAAAGGAAATCACATTCAAATATGCTCAAAATCAGAGATATTTTTGTCATTACTCCAACAAAACTGCAGTCTTTACAGGCTAAAAAAAGCAAGGTATGACTCATCTTGTTATCACTGACAAACGGGGAAAATCTGAAGGAAGTAATGCTATGAAGTATAAATTCACAGATGATAGAAATTTAGTAAGAAGCCATTTAAGCCAAAGTCATGTAAGAGTACCTCAGTCCAGATTTAAATGTGAATAGCGAATAGATTTTTTTTCGGAGGATGAAGCCCACATAGGTCTGAGACCTGTGCATGGGTAATGAATTGGATTATGGTGATTGATGAGTTAGACCTACAGTTTTAGGTGGGTTCCGAACCAACGGGAAGTGATGTTACAGCAGAGAATCTTTTTTGCTGGCCAATCCAATCGGTCACCCTTACAAAGAGCGCCCAGGAGTTTCGTAGCTTATCTCTGATTGAACCTGCTACGGCACTCGGCTATCACTTCCCTAATTGATTACATAAATCATTCCAATCTAAGTACCCTGACAGTAAAGTATCATAGTGGATTTATGGTAGTGTTTTCAAAAAAGACTAGGCTACTAATCTACATTTGGTAAACCACTGACTCAAACGTAGCAGAAATGTGACAGACTTTTCATTCGTCAATGAAAGCAACTGCTTCCGACCCCATGCTTAAGAAAAAGTTCTCCATTAAATAAATAAATAGAATTTTATCGCCATGGAACAAATACAGTGTTATGGGCAAAGTCAAAACAACAATACAGCATCAAGTTAGAGAAAAAGTGAAAACCTAAAACTAAAAAATAATAATTATAAAAACTCGTTTAATTTAGTGAAAGTCAAAACTTGAAATAAAAATAAAAAATAGGTGTAGTGAAAAATGCTTAAAATATCGGTTTTTGTCCTCTAGTGAAAAATTCACTTTTCCTCCACCTTTCAACTAAAGTCGCATTTTATTCCCCTGGAATCGAATACTAAAGTACTACTTTATACCCCATGGGACTAACCTACTCACTTTTTCTCCCTAGGAAGTAAAAGTAATTACTCTTAGTCCCTAGGAAGTAAAAGTAATTACTCTTAGTCCCTAGGGAGTAAAAGTAATGTAAACCCATGAGAATAACATGGAAAGAAGTCCGACAACCCCGCGATTGAAGAGAAAGGAATATGGCAACACTGTCGAATTGTCGTACACGGTCGAGGAAAATTTAAGAGAGCTGTATTTCGATCTAGGAAAAGAAGTAGCTGTATTTCGATTGTGAGTTCGAACGTCATCTCTATGAGAGCGTTCATCTATGACAGATGACTGAGCGTCTGCACAGAAAAGTAAAATTATACATTGGTATAGTTATTGGTGTAGGTGGAGGAAAAGTTTTGTGTGCATCACGGGACTAAAGTACTTTTTCCTCCACCTACTATCAAAAGTCGCATTTTACTCCCTGGAATCGAATACTAAAGTACTACTTTTTCTCCCTAGGGACTAAAAGTGATTCTAGCGGGACTAAAAGTAATCACTTTTACTCCCTAGGGAGTAAAAGTGATTCCATAAGAATAACCTGGGAAGAAGTCCGACAACGCCGCGATTGAAGAGAAAGGAATGTGGCAACACTGTCGTGGTCGGTAGAGGAAAATTCAAGAGAGCTTTATTTCGATCTTTGGAATATTTAGATCTAGGAAATAAGTAGCTGTATTTCGATTGTGAGGTTATGTTCAACCGTTGGAGGATATGAAAAAGTACTCACCTCTAATGTCATCGGCAGGTTATAGGTATTGGTGTAGGTGGAGGAGAAATGTTGTGTGCATCACAGGACTAAAGTACTTTTTCTCCCTCAGGGAAATTGTCGCCCTTGGCTAGTTTCCCTCAGGGAGAAAAAGTTGCACTTTAGTCCCTAGATGCACAAATAACTATTTCTCACTCAGGGAGAAAAAGTTGCACTTTAGTCCCTAGATGCACAAATAACTATTTCGGCACGTACATGATTTTCCATTCCAACTCCTCGACTTGTGGATAAAGTGGTCAGTTATATTTCCAGGTCTTGTTGTTCATGTTTGGTGTAATGTTTTTTGAAAAAGGAAATAACTCATTGTTCATATCTGTCTTGTTTTGCCTCATATCTAGCCCTAAGTGTAACACTATTATAAAAATGCTTCCCAAGCTTCCACCATTTTGAAGAAAAGTCAGTGACTAGCCCTAATTGTAACACTATTATAAAAATGGTTCTCAAGCTTCCACCATTTTGAAGAAAAGTCAGTGACTAGCCCTAAGTGTAACACAATTATAAAAATGGTTCCCAAGCTTCCACCATTTTGAAGAAACGTCAGTGACTAGCCCTAAGAGTAACACTATTATAAAAATGCTTCCCAAGCTTCCACCATTTTGAAGAAAAGTCAGTGACTAGCCCTAAGTGTAACACAATTATAAAAATGCTTCCCAAGCTTCCACCATTTTGAAGAAAAGTCAGTGACTAGCCCTAAGTGTAACACAATTATAAGAATGCTTCCCAAGCTTCCACCATTTTGAAGAAAGGTCAGTGACTAGCCCTAAGTGTAACACAATTATAAGAATGCTTCCCAAGCTTCCACCATTTTGAAGAAAAGTCAGTGACTAGCCCTAAGTGTAACACAATTATAAGAATGCTTCCCAAGCTTCCACCATTTTGAAGAAAAGTCAGTGACTAGCCCTAAGTGTAACACAATTATAAGAATGCTTCCCAAGCTTCCACCATTTTGAAGAAACGTCAGTGACTAGCCCTAAGTGTAACACAATTATAAAAATGCTTCCCAAGCTTCCACCATTTTGAAGAAAAGTCAGTGACTAGCCCTAAGTGTAACACTATTATAAAAATGGTTCCCAAGCTTCCACCATTTTGAAGAAAAGTCAGTGACTCACCTTGATAGAGCACCCTTGAGGAGAGGGTTACTGGTGTTGGTGGAATAGTAATCACCAAGCATCCTGATCTCAGACTGGTAACTGGTGTAAACGAATATCAATTCACTTCTTTCCTAACAGCTACAACCGTCAATGGTTAACCGACATCCAAAATGGCGTCCATTTCTACAACTTTCAGGTATTTTTAATTCACACAAACAAATTCACTCCAACTTGTAGAATGTTCACAAGATAAAACAAAATAAATACTGCTTGAGAATAAGACAACCAATCTATCCACATGAGTTTCTTGTATTTCTAATAATTAAATCAACAGGATTATACTTTTTAATCAACGTAACAAAATAAAATCAGGGAAAATTTGTTGGTTTCAATATTTCCTCCAATTTATTATAAAAACTTGAAATTCGATTCAAAATCACAGATAGATATAAAGTAAAACGACTAAAAATAATATTGCAGAATGTTGTAAGTATTTAAGGATCTTTTAACCGTGCTTTGATAATGTTATAACTTATTGAGCATATTGGATTTGTTTACAGTTCACCAGAGCACTGTTAGAGAGCGTTGGGTTTCGAGCATTCTTTTTAAGATTAAATTCGATCAATTTTTAAAATTATTGTTCTTTTTTTTAATAAATTTCCAACAATTTGCACCTAAATTACGCAGACCAACTGGTCGAAGCATTGGTGCACAAGGTTACCATTGACGGCTAGCACGGCGATTGACAATTATATCCAAGTGTGATGTCGAAAGTAAAGATCTAAAAAGAAACAAAAATAAACAAAAAATAAAAAAAACAAATAAAATAAACAAAAAAAATTAAAATTGTTGCAGCAGCAAATAAAATAGAATTGAATTAAATGAAAAACAAGAAAAAACAAAACCAAAATCAAAACAGAACATAAAAAAATTGGACAAATTAAAACTGATTATAAAATCAAAATAACACATTGAGAAAATTTAAAAAATTGATCAAATTTGCGAATTTGTCAAAATTTAAACGAATTTCTTTAAATAGAACTTGAAAAAAATTGTAAAATTATGGTAAACCTTCATAATATAAATGATCTATGTAGCTCTGGTACCGCAGTTGGTTGGAGCGCTTGTCTGAGATAAGATAAGGCTGGCTTAGTTTCCTGCAGCCTTGGGTTCGAATATCATTCAGCCAAGGATGTTTCTCATCATTCACCTCATTACCCACGCACAAGTCTCCAGACTCATGTGGGCATCATAGGAAAAAAATGTATATTTGTGATGTACTAATTACTGGTAGGCCTATTTCAAAATAAATTGTGATTATTACACTAATGGAGCCTCCATATAACTAAAAATATTGATGTATTTCAATAATTATTAATATTTTTATTTTAATAATTGAAAATTTTATCAACCAATTCTCAAATAATTCCGACTGAATACCAGGTACATTTTCTGTCTAGGAATGAAATTATTATAATAATTATTATTCTTACTGCCATCCAAACTTGAAAACAACCTTACTGTAAAATCATTTTGTAAGAAATTGTGTAAAATAGAGTAATTCCATTTGATCTTCTGTCACTCAACATAATAAATTTAATTGCTTTTTTTTTAGGATGAAGCCCACATAGGTCTGAGACCTGTGCGTGGGTAATGAGTTGGATGAAGGTGATTGGACCTACCGTTTTAGGTGGGTTCCGAACCACCGAACCACTTTTAGTACTATCTTTCAAACTTGAATACTGCTTGGTGAGAATGGTGCTATTTAATCACTTTTTCTTTCTCATGAACAAAGTTCCAATTTGTAAAGTTGAAAAAAGTTACAGTTGTAGTTTTGAGAGTTGTAGAAATTATAATTAATTTAATTATAACTAAATCGTTTATAATACTGTCTTTCAAACTTTGAAACAGCCTGGGTGTCAATAAGTGTTAGTGTAAAATGGTGATATTTAATCATTTTTTTTCTCTTCAACAAAGTTTCAATCTGTCAAGTCAAAAGAACTTAGTTTAATTTTTGAGAGTTGTAGAAATTATAATCAATTTAATTATAACTGAATTGTTTTTCATACTGTCTTCCAAACTTGGGAACAGCCTTGGTGTAAATAGTTTAAAATATATAATAAATTTTTCTTTCTTCTCAAGAAAGTTTCAATTTGTAAAATTAAAAAGTTCCAGTTGTAGTTTTGAGAAATGCAGAAATTATAATCAATTTAATTATAACTAAATCTTTTACAATACTGTCTTCCAAACTTTGAAACAGCTTTCGTGTCAATAAGTCTTAGTGTAAAATGGTGATATTTAATCCATTTTTATGTCTTCAACAAAGTTCCAATTTGTATATAGTTAAAAAAAGTTACAGTTGTAGTTTTGAGAGTCGTAGAAATTATAATCAATTTAATTATAACTAAATCGTTTATAATACTGTCTTTTGAAACAGCCTTGGTGTCAATAAGTCTTAGAGTAAAATGGTGATATTTAATCAATTTTTTTCTCTTCAACAAAGTTCCAATTAGTAAAGTTAAAAAAGTTACGGCTGGAGTTTTGAGAGTTGTAGAAATTATAACTAAATCGCTTTTAGTACTATTTTCTAAACTTTGAAACAGCCTTAGTGTAAATAGTGTAAAATGGTGTTATTCAATTTTTTTCTCTAAGAAGAAAGTTTCAATTTCTAAAGTTAAAAAAAGTTACAGCTAGTGTTTTGAGAGTTGTAGAAATTATAAGTAAATCGCTTTTAGTACTATCTTACAAACTTTGAAACAGCCTTGGTGTAAATGGTGCTAAACTTATTTAATCATTTTTGCTTGTCGTAAATAGTGTAAAATGGTGCTATTTAATCAATTTTTCTTTTTTTTCACGAAAGTTTCAATTTGAAAAGTTAAAAGAGGTTACAGTTGAAGCTTTGAGAGTTACAGACTTATAAGTAGGACTAACAGTACAGTACAGTACTAATTTTCTAATGTCAAAAGTCTCAAGTAACGTTGGCAGGAGTTAGAAGTGGGGAGATAGGACAATAACTGGGAAAAAACCAACTAACAGGCCTTCTAAGCTTCCATCTAGCACAGACACAGATCTTCGCCTTCCGCATTCTTGTTATGGGCATTCTTTCACAGACAGAAGAACAGAGAAGGCTGATAGTATTTAGTAGGCCTCTCTACGTAACAGCGCTTGAGGTGGAGCGAGAAAAACGATTATCCTGTAATTAGAGAGAAAGAGAGAGGGTAGAAATAGAAATAGGGAGGAGAGAGAAGAGAGAGGAGAAGAAAGAGAGAAAGATAAGAAAGAGTGCGAAAGAGAGAGAGTGAGTCAGTGAGAATGAGAAATATGGTTTGACGAAAGGAGTGACTTATAATAGAAAATAGACTACCATTGCTACCTTTGGTGAAAGGGAAGAAAAATCAGAAGAAAATAATGCAGTATGTGATTTGAGTGTATGAGAAGAATAGAGAAAGAGAAAATTAAGGTAACGAGAGAGCGAAAAGATGGAAAGGAGTGAGAGAGAATGAATAAGAGAGAGCGGTCACTCACAAGGTAGCCAAGGATCGACCTTCCGACGTCTGCTGACCTACTTTTGTGTATGAAGAATGAAAGAGACAGAAAAAAAAGATGGGAATTAGAGAAAGAACGATAGCGGGAGTGGGAGATGAGTAAGTTAGTATGAGAGAAATAGATAGAGATTTTTGGACGCCATATTGATTTTTGTGAAAATAATTCTAGAATTTCAAGTATAAATCAACTGAATTCTTGGATTTCTTGTTTCATAACGATCTGCGTTGTTAAATGAACTTTTTATAGTAAATTCAACGACTTACAGTCAATTGAAAGCCACTTGCAAGTCGTTGAATTTACTATGAAAAGTTAAAATCTACTGACTTGAAAAAATGTGAATTAGAGAAAGAACGATAATGGGAGTGGGAGAAAGAGTGAGTTAGCATGAGAGAAACAGATAGAGATTTTTGGACGTCATATTGATTTTTGTGAAAACAATTCTAAAATTCAACAATTCAACTAGAAATCAACTTTTTATAGTAAATTTAACGACGTGCAATCAATTGAAAGTTTACTCTGAAAAGTTAAAATCTACTGACTTTAAGGAATGTGGAATGCATTCCACAAAATTTTACATTTTGAGATTTATTCTAAAAAGTTAAAATCTACTGACTTGAAGGAATGTGGAATGCTTTCCTCAAAATTTTACATTTTGAGATTTATTCTAAAAAGTTAAAATCTACTGACTTGAAGGAATGTGGAATCAAAATTTTACATTTTGAGATTTATTCTAAAAACTTAAAATCTACTGACTTGAAGGAATGCGGAATGCATTCCAAAAAATTTTACATTTTGAGATTTATTCTAAAAAGTTAAAATCTACTGACTTGAAGGAATGCAGAATGCATTCCTCAAAATTTTACATTTTGAGATTTATTCTAAAAAGTTAAAATCTACTGACTTGAAGGAATGCAGAATGCATTCCACAAAATTTTACATTTTGAGATTTATTCAAAAAAGTTAAAATCTACTGACTTGAAGGAATGCGGAATGCATTCCTCAAAATTTTACATTTTGAGATTTATTCTAAAAAGTTAAAATCTACTGAAGGAATGCGGAATGCATTCCTCAAAATTTTACATTTTGAGATTTATTCTAAAAAGTTAAAATCTACTGACGAAGGAATGCGGAATGCATCCCACAAAATTTTACATTTTGAGATTTATTCTAAAAAGTTAAAATCTACTGACTTGAAGGAATGCGGAATGCATTCCTCAAAATTTTACATTTTGAGATTTATTCTAAAAAGTTAAAATCTACTGAAGGAATGCGGAATGCATTCCTCAAAATTTTACATTTTGAGATTTATTCTAAAAACTTAAAATCTACTGATTTGAAAAAATGTGGGATGCATTCCCCAAAATTTTACATTTTCAGCAATAAGATACCTTTTTAATGGAATTTTGTGCCCATATTTACAAACGCTCCTTCAGTTTCTCATGACTCAAGGGACTCTAAAAAATGTAACGTTTTTTTTAGGCATTTCAAGAATCACTTGAGGAACGTTCATAAATACGGGCATGTGTGTGGTTTAGAAAAATTATTTAAAAAAAAAAAAAACTTGCCTACATCATTATATTTTACCGAGGAAATCACTCCCCCCACACCAAAAAAAAACACTGCTCCCCAAAAATTCTTTAAAAATTTCCAAAGTTTTGCATTTATTTTTATGTTGAGCATCTCGCTCATAACTTTTAAAGAAAACCTTCTCCTTTCAGCTGACCAAACTTTTTTTTCGGAGGATGAAGCCCACATAGGTCTGAGTCCTGTGCCTGAGTAATAAATTGGATGATAGTGATTGATGAGTTGGACCTACAGCTTTAGGTGGGTTTCGAACCACCGGGAAGTGATTTTACAGAATCTTTTTTGCTGGCCAATCCAAACGGTCACCGTTACAAAGATGGCCCAGGAGTTTCGTAGCTTATCTCTGATTGCACAGATACCTGCTACGGCACTCAGCTATCACTTAGGTTTCCTGTTATTTCTGTGAACACTAAAGACACAATAAAATACCTGACAAGCACATTACAAATCCCAAATGCTTCAGAATATTTTTTGTAAGCCTGCCGAATACTGAATCAGACATAGTCTCAAATACTTCTTGTCATTTTTCTATTGGAGTTGAGTTTCATTTCTTCAGGCAAAGGTTCCCATTCAGAAATAAAATGTAAACAATTATTTTCTATATTCATATTCGTATTTATTCATTTATTTATTTAAGTAACATACAATCAATGTGAATACAACAGGCTATTGCCCAAAACTTCTTTTCACAAAATTTCAAATTGGAATCGAAATCGTAGGTTAGGTTATAGACAAAATAAAGAAAAAAATTCTTATTTCACCATCTATTCTGAAAATCCCCGAGATAGATCTGATTTCGGATTTTCCCCGGAGACATACATGAATCCCCGAATTACCGGGCCAATCCTGGAGAAATGGTACACCTACTAGTAGACTAAGTGAGACATGGAGTAGTCAGGTTGGCATTACCGTTATCGTTAACGTTAGCCAAACTCTCTAATTACAAAGACATCTGTTATAATAATTGGGAAGTGGTAGCCGTGAGCCGTAGCAGGTATCTGTTCTATCAGATTAGATAAGCAACGCTCTTCTGGGCCCTCTCTGTAAGGCTGATCGATTGAATCGGCCAGCAAAAAAGTATCTTTCTGCTGTAAAATCACTTTCCGGTAGTTCGGAACCCAACTAAAATTGTATGTCCCAATGTTTCCAATGACATGGCTAAAGTGGCGAGGTAGGGCAACCCGTATTAAAAAATTGTTTACGAATTTCTCTCAGTGCCTTTGAAAAATTGTTTACAAATTTCTGTCAGTGCCCTATTATTGATCTCTCCACCAATAAACGCCAAACGCATGTACTTTATCATAATTGCGATATTTGAAGCATTCAGTCTAATAAAAATGTTGCTTTAAAACTCTTCAGTGCGCTTGGCAACAGATGAGCACATGCGCTAATAATCAAACTGGCAACATTGTAATGCATTGAAAGCTGTAGCTTTCCCTACTGGTAGGAGTGAGATAGAAGAGACAACAGGCGAACAGTATTTCACAGAGATGACATCTGAACTAAACAGTAGTTTCACATTTGTTTACCAAACTCTGTCGACCTTCACTATATTGATAACACTGATTGTCTTAAGTTTATTTACACTAATTTATTACCTCTTGCTTTTAGGAATTCTACAGGGCACTGACAGAAATTCGTAAACAATTTTTAAAGTTATCGAATGCTTCTAGTTGCTATGTTTGAATGGAAATATTACTAATTATATTTCGTTTCTTTTGTTAATTTGATTTGAATATTTTGCTTGCTAAGATTATGCTGTATAATCAGCAATGGGTAATTGAAATTTTGACAAAGCTTTTTTTAAATTATTACAAAAATACTCTATTTTCGATGTTTCACACAACAGTTTCTCTCATGTATTTACATACTTTCAAACATACTAACGGCCAGTTGCACGAAAGAAAATTAAATTCAACCACCGTAAGATGACGTCATCTTACGGAGCTCAATAGGGAAGTCGTTGCACTGGCTTCGTCAAATGAAGTCATCTTACGGTGGTCAAATTTAATTTTCTTTCGTGCAACTGGCCGTAAATGTTTTTTCTACAATCATAGGAGTAAACATTGACCCAAACGCCATGCCACACCGCGCTCGAAGTTTGAAAAATCGCTCACCGCGTTAACAAATGGAACAGATTAGATGTAGGTGTGGCACGACCATTACTATACCCTCTGACTATACCCTTGCAACCTACTATAATAGCAACAAATATTAGAAACACCAATATTTATTAATTTATTAAGTAGGGTATACTACTTGAAGTGAGTTTTTCCATTTTTTTTCTCAACTTGAGTCAAACTATTATTAGAGGGTGTCCTGAACTCTAGGCTGTACTTCTTTAATTACAAAAAAGTTTTGTTTTCAATAAAATTAACACCTCCTTCTCCTCCTCTCCTCATTTTTGCTCCACTGTTTCTCTTTCACCTTACTGTCCTTTTTTCCTCTTTCATCTTCTTCGCTTCAACATTCCTCTACTTCTACTAATTCTCTCCTAAGTTCAGCTTCAATCTCATTGCTTTACTCTTCTCCTACTATTCTGATTCTATTTTCTTCCAACTTTATCTTCTATCTCACTTTGCCTTCCAATTCCAGCTTCTTTTCTCCTTCCTCTTCCTCCTTTCCTTTTCTCTTCCAATCATTGATTATATCTTCTATTTTTCCTTCTGTACAACTGCATTCTTTATTCATTAAATATTTACTCAATTTTTCTCATTCCTTTCTCCAATATAAACGTTTTTCAATCTTCCAATTTCGTCAAACTTATTTTTCTTTTCTTTTACTCCTTAAACACCTTCCTTCTCTCCTTTTATTACCTTATTTACGTCACCTTTTCTACTCCTATTGGTCTATTAGTACCTCCTTTTCCTCATTCTTCTATTTCTACTTGTACTTGTATTTCTTCTTCATAATTATCATATTCCTCCCCATTTCTTGTTCTAGTTCATCATCATCATCATCATCATCTATTTGTTCAAATCTATTCAACTGATAACTGATAAGACTCAAATAGACATGCTCTGGCGTCATAAGACCTGTCATATTATCAGACTTGAGATCGTTCCACTATTTGCTCAGCTGGGCTCAAAAGTTGTTTACAGCTTCAGCAAGTAGTTGAAACTTATTCATGGCTGATTCTTCTCTCATATTCATTTCTATTATAAATGTAACCTTTTCGGGTTTAGAATGTGTTTGTATAAACTTTCTAATCTAAACAAATGTATTTGATTGACGCACCGAAATGATAGTATTTGAAAAACATATATATCAAATATATTTGATAAAAATTCCAATTAAAAGAGGTTGAGCCAAAGTTGGTAAGATTTGTTTAAGTTTATCGACCATTATGGTACGTCCATTATTAAGGTTATAAAGGTACCATTACCATTCTGGTTCCATTATAAAGTTGAAAAAATAGCAACTTGAATGTGGGAATAGAAGTTTATGCAGCGATTGTATTATGATTGCCTTTAAGCATCGAGTAAGAGCAAGATAGAACACGCGTGGAGCGAGTTAAATTACGTTTAATTTAACTTAACAATGAATCTAATAACTCGCCCGAAACATACCATAACCTACAATGCGTGATAGGTGTCAACAGTTCCGATTTGCAGCCCAGTTTGATCGAAATGTTTCATGATGAATAATAAGACGAAATTGTCACTTGTACTAAAAAGTGACAGTAATGTTAAGATGGCTTTATTATGACACTAGATTGATAAGACGTGGAATAAAGTAAGCTGTATTGACATGTCTTTCTAACCTCTTTTATCTAGGCCTACATTACAACGTAAATGAAACTAGTTTTCAGATCTTTTTGCATAATATGGTAGAATTCTTATGTTTATTGGATAACAAAAGCGTCCGAAATTGTGGAATTAAAACGCTTGTTTTCGCTCCTTCCTCGCCCACGCGCCCCTAAAATTTGAATACCATAACAGTTTGACCTGAGGTACTAATGACTATGAATTAGTTCCAATGAAAACCAATAAGGATTTCTTCCCAAAATTTGGTCGGTCAAATCTCCATTCAAAAATTGACCAGAGATCAGTTTTATTTCTTGATTGTCCTTGGTGCAACAATATTTTGATCTAAGATCAGTTCGGCTAGTGATCGGGAATCAAATTTTGATAGACGTTTGTGCAACCAGCCATTAGGATGGTTATTAAAATTATTCTAATATATAATTATCATAGTTCGGCTGGTAAATGAAATCGTTAAATATAGTGCTAAATCTTTCCAATGTGCTATCTAAAAATCCAAATCTTGATTTTGCAGACAATTTTTTCTTCTTTTCAACTTTTTATGTCTCATTAACTCCACTCCAGTGCACAAGCTCTTGGCTTACGCTGGAGTGATGTATACAGATTTATGATAAATTTTAATTATATTTTTTTCTATATATTAATACAGGTTCTGTGTACCTAATATAAAATATTGAACATTTTGATATTGTACACTAGAAATAAGTTTTGATATTTGATGGAAAATTTTTGTTTTTGTTTTGTCTGTATAAAATAAAATTAATGCCGTAGCAAGTATCTATTCAATCAGAGATAAGCTACGAAACTCCTGGTCATCTTTGTAACGGTGACCGATTGGATTGGCCAGCAAAAAAGACACTGTTCTCTGCTGTAAAATCACTTCCCGGTGGTTCGGAACCCACCTAAAACTGTAGGTCCAACTCATCAATCACCATCATCCAACTCATTACCCTCGCACAGGTCTCAGACCTATGTGGGCATCATCCTCAAAAAAAAAATTTATCTTGATGTGAAATTAGTATGTTATCTGTAGGGATATTTTTCCAATTATGATTCTAATAATTGTTTCAAATGTACCTGTTTTATAGTGTTTCTGCTATGAATAAATATAGATCTCACAATAATCCGACTATTGAAGCAATAGTTTATTGGTGAGAACTGTCTAGTGGCGTTCTTCAGTAGAGGAGAAAGTTAGCAGCCGTCAAAACGACCTCGCCGGAGTTCAGTGGAGAATGAAAGTCGATTCACACAATAATGTGCATCCGTGACGACGACGTCTGACAACACAGAATAATTTCAACGCTCGAAAATTGACCACATACCATTACAAATCCCAGGGCCACTATGGCGGCCAACTCCGTTCGGTACTTTAAATATTTTCGATAAATAAACGCTAGCAAAAACAAATTTATATGTCATACTATTGGTGAAAATATTAGAGGTAGAGCAAGATTCTATACAGCAGGCAGATGCATAGTGTGTTCCGGTTAGCATTAGCGTTATCGTTAACTCAGTTTTGCCTATCTAATCTCGATAAACACTAGCAAGGACGAATCTCAATTAGTTCGGGTTAATCGTCGCTAGTGCACTGGTACTGCCAGACTGAATGGCGGTATCGCTAGATTGAATGACAAAAAGTTACTTTTTACAGCTCACCATGTGCTCTTACTGTCACATATTAGGTATGCTATCTTAGTATGGGGTAATTCATCAGAACAAAACCTTGATAGGGTGTTTAAGATCCAAAAGAAAGCGGTTAGGTTTATGGAAAGAGTAAATAGATTAGATTCATGTAGGCCGTTGTTCAAGAGACTTGGTCTCCTAACTGTACCCTGCTTATATGTGTATGAAGCTACTTTATATTTAAAAAAGAATGATATTAACAGACATCTAGACGTACATGATTATAATACAAGAAGCCTAGGAGATTATCACTTGGTGAGTCGCAATAGAGGCTTATTCAAACAAAATCCTAGTTATATTGGTAGGAAACTCTACAACTAGCTAACGCAGTTTTTAAAGAGTCTTAAAAGTATAGAGATATTTAAAAAACAATTGAAAAAATATTTAGTTGATAAAGCTTTTTATAATGTATAAGAGTTCCTTTCACATCAAAATTAAGCCTCATCCCAACTAATTGATATAGTCATTATGGTAACTAAAACTAGTGTATAAGAGCATAATTGTTGATCTGACTTGTCTTATACTCCTTAACTGGAGTCCCCAAGACGTGATCTACAAAAAACAAAAGAATTGTGGAGTTTTGGCCAAAATTATCGTACATAACAATTAACCACACGATTAATTCGAGTCAAATCCCCCACAATTCTTTAGCTTGCGTCTGGTAACGCTGGTGATCAGTGCACTCCACAGAAAGTGCGGTGGTAGGAAACCCCAGCTTAAAGCCGGGTTTTCCTAGCTCCGCACTTTTTGCTTAGCGCAGTGCGCACCAGTATTGCCAGACGGAAGCTAAAGAATTGAGGGGGATTTGGCTCGAAATTACCGTACGGTCAATTCGAGTCAAATCCCCTACAATTCTTTAGCTAGCGTTTAAAACTCTAAGCGGGGTTTTACTAGCTCCGCATTTTTTGCATAGTGCATTGAGCATTGCTGAGTCTTCTCAAATACATAAAATCAAATAGATGTTTTGTGCAGTTGGCAAATGATTTCAAAATGTTTTAATACTTTAACCTAGAGCTATGGTTTCCAAAAAAAAATAATAAAACCGCGTTGTGAGAGTAGTTTCCAAGAGTACTTTGATACGCCATGACAGAGTTGTCCCACTAGTGTCCATCAATGATGACGGATAATATATGAAAAGCTTCATCTACAGGATGTGTCCACTCCTGTAGTGTTGTAGGTTACCAGCCTGATATCGAGTCATCTGAGAAGTTTTCTCAAAAGTTTTTCTGTAATTTTGGTGTTTTATGTCAATAAAAATTTATTAACTATTTATTTATCTCACCTAGGGTTAAGTGTAAGAGAGGACCTGCGAGTCCTAACTTCGCCTCAATAAAGACAAGTTATCTATCTATCTATCTATCTACTCGCGGGCCATAACAGATCAAGATGGCGTATTGTTGAAATTGTAGGTAGACTTGTAACCTATTATTTTTCTTCATTTTTCTAAGGATGAATCCCATATAAAAAAAGGCTGAGACCTGTGCGTGGGTAATGAGCTGGATGATGGTGATGGATGTGTTGGACCTACAGTTTTAGGTGGGTTCCGAACCACTAGGAAGTGATTTTTACAGCAGAGAACAAAGTCCTTTTTGTTGGCCAATCCAATTGATCACTTTTACAAAGAGGGCCCAGGAGAGCGTTGCTTATCTTATCAGATTGAACTGGTACCTGGCAAGGCTCGTGGCTATCACTTCCCAAGCATATTATGTATAAAAGAAGATATATGTATATAATAACAGATTACACATAATTAATCGAATATATTATATTACAATATTTCGAAAGCTAATTAAGTTCTATATTGTAGTTGTAGTATTTTCCGGCACTATCCGTTTTACAAATCAGCATGTTGGTAATCGAGGCTTTAAAAACAGGGAGAGAGATTCAGATTCAGAAAGCTTTATTCGAGTAAAAGTACAATTCATATGACTTCTGACTATTACCTTACAATGAATGACATCACCGAAATTCATGGAAGATAGATAAAAAATAAATACAAAACGATACGTTACTATTACACTGGTTTGTAAGTTAGATTACTGACATTAAGGCTGTGCGCAGGGTTTTTGGTCATAATTTTTTTTCGAAGTTTATTGTATTGGATATTATTAAGGTATTGAAATGTTGACGATTGCCATGATGCATTATTTTTTTCATCAAATATTTTATGAAATATGGGAGTTCAAAGTTGAAATTTTTCGGGGCAATTGATCTCCCCGACAAGTTATTTTAAACTTTTGATGAATTTTTTTAAACGAAAGACACATTAAGGAATAAAATGACATATTTTTCATTCCAATCAAACAATTAGTTTTCTCAATATAAATTTTTTAGAACATGCGAAAAATTTCAGTTTTTTAAAAAATTATTTTGAAAAAACCAACTGTTGAATTGAAATAAAAAATGTGTCATTCTTTTCCTCAAGGTGTCTTTCAGTAATAAAAAAATTATCAAATGTTTAAAATAACTTGTAGGTGAGTTTAATTGACCCCAAAAACCGAAAAATTTCAACTTTAAACTCTCATATTCCATGAAATATTTGATGAAAAAAATAATTTCTCATGGCAATAGTTAGCATTTCAATACCTTAACAATATCCAATTCAATGACCAAAAACCCTGCGCACAGCCATAATAAGAATATTTGCAGAATAAATGAATTGTAATATCAAGGTGATGCATTTACACAAAAGGGCGGAGTTAGGGCAAAATAGCCCTATCTTACACTCAACCTACAGAGAGAGAGAGAGTGGGAGAGAGTAGGAGAGAGAGAAAGAGCGAGAGTGAGAGAGAGGGTGGGAGAGAGAGAAAGAGTAAGAGTGAAAGAGAGGGTGGGAGAGAGAAAGAGTAAGAGTGAAAGAGAGAGTGGGGGGAAAAGAGAGAGAGAGGGGGGAAAGAGAAAGAGAGAGGGGGAAAGAGAAAGAAAGAGGAAGAGAGAGAGAAAAAGAAGAGAGAAATAGAGAGAATGAAAGAGGGGGAGGGAGAGAATGAAAGAGTGGGAGAGAGAGTGGGAGAGAGAGAAGAGAGAGAGAAGGTGGGAGGGAGATAGAGAGAGTGTGAGAGAAAGAGCGAGAGAAGAGGGAGAGAGGGTGGGAGGGAGATAAAGAGAGTGGGAGAGAGAGAAAGAGCGAGAGAAGAGAGATAGAGTGAGGGAGAGAGGGTGGGAGGGAGATTGTGAGAGTGGGAGAGAGAAAAAGAGCGAGAAAAGAGAGAGAGTGAGGGAGAGAGGGTGGGAGGGTGATAGAGAGCGAAGAGAGAGAGAGGGTGGGAGGGAGATAAAGAGAGTGGGAGAGAGAGAAAGAGCGAGAGAAGAGAGATAGAGTGAGGGAGAGAGGGTGGGAGGGTGATAGAGAGCGAAGAGAGAGAGAGGGTGAGGGAGAGAGGGTGGGAGGGAGATAAAGAGAGTGGGAGAGAGATAAAGAGCGAGAGAAGAGAGATAGAGTGAGGGAGAGAGGGTGGGAGGGAGATAGAGAGAGTGAGGGAGAGAGAAAGAGCGAGAGAAGAGAGATAGAGTAAGGGAGAGAGGGTGGGAGGGAGATAGAGAGAGTGAGGGAGAGAGAAAGAGCGAGAGAGAGTGAGTGTGAGAGAGAGAATGAACAGTAAGATCAGGCGGCGGCACCTTCTTTAATTTACCTATATGTAACCGGATAAAAGAATATAAGAATTATATCTATACAGCTAATAGTAGGCGTTGGCTGATCCAAGTCTAGAAGTACACATATACTATTATACATGTATATACTATGCAGCATGTTTTATTAAGGTGTCCACACCGATCAGAGTCGCCTACAAACTGCAATGCAGTTGCCCTGGGCAATAAGACAAGGCTGAGGTAGGTTAGGTTTGAACTCAGAACTTGGCCTAGTCTAGTCTACAATACTACAGATAAGGCTGTGACGTAACTTGCATTATGTCTCTACGTAAACGATAAACAGCAAAAACATTTAAAAACTCAGGCACATAATAGCTTACATGACAATTATTATTATTATTTTCTAAGGAGAACGCCAATGACGCAATTAAACCTTTTTATTTCGCCTGCTCCAACGGCCATAAGGCTGTCATCGAAAACTAGGAAGTGTGATACAATAATAAATATGCGTGACTGTTTTGTTTTGTTGATTCAAATTTGACGGTGTAGTATCCTGATACGGACTGTAAAGCATATAGAGTATACAGGCATGTAAACAGGAATTTTTGAAGAGAAAGGTCCAAAAAGATTGATAAATGTGAATAAAAATGTTAGATTTTTTTGGATGAAGCCCACATAGGTCTGTAACCTGTGTGTGGGTAATGAATTGGATGATGGTGATTGATGAGTTGGAACTATAGTTTTAGGTGGGTTTCGAACCACCGGGAAGTGATTTTACAGCAGAGAACAGAGTCTTTTTTGCTGGCCAATCCAATCAATCGGTCACCCTACAAAGAGCGTCCAGGAGAATCGTAGCTTATCTCTGATTGAACAGATACCTGCTACAGCACTCGGGTATAACTTCCATAGATGGGATTGATCAGAGAGAGAGAGGGGTGAAAAAGAGGTTTGCCGAAATTTGTGAGGGTGATCAATTTTGCCATTCAAATGACAGATGAATCCAGTTTTGTCATTAATTTATAAATTGAACCATGAACCAATAATTGTTCTTGTTTTTTATAAACAAACGCAGCATACTTTGTATGCAAGAAATTGCTCAAGCTAAAGGTGAAACTTCAGCCTTTTCTTAGCATGAAGAAGTTCCTGGGGAAAACGTTCTAAAAATTGGGCATCTGAAAGAGCATTTTAAGCGGATTTACACACTTATCATGTTTTGAATTATGACAACTTCCTCAGTGTAATTTATTTAGTGCTATGTCATTGCCAAGAAGGGGTCTGGATCCCCAAAATATATCCTTAGGCTGTGGTAACTGTTAATTTTCTGATGTGAAGAAAGAACCGAAAGATCCATAAAATTTTAAACATTTTTCTAAAGTGGTTTCCACCCTGCTAGTACAGTAGAAACAATTAGTCTGGGCGCGTGGCTCTGGTTTCACTACTAGCCGTCCTGTAAAAGTTGACTAGTTGACCTTGAAGACATCTGCAGCATCGCATGGGCCACATGTTTTTAGAAATGAGCGATAACCACTCCCCTCGCCATGGCTGACTACCAAACGGCCGTGCGCCCAGACTAATTGTTTCTAATGTACTACCGATGTTGAAAGCGTGAGCTGAAGCAGGTATCTGTTCAATCAGATAGATAAGAAACGCTCTCCTGGGAACTCTTTGTAAGGGTGACCGATTGGATTGGTCAGCAAAAAAGACTCTGTTCTCTGCTGTAAAATCACTTCCTAGTGGTTCGGAACCCACCTAAAATTGTAGGTCCACCATGTCTCCCATAACAAGGCTCAAACGGCGATGTGTAACTACCCGTAAGGGTCTCCCCACCAATAAAAGCCATATACATTTACTTACTACCGATGTTAATAACGATTATAAACATGCATTTACAATAGAACTTACTTTTGTGAGCAGTACCAGACACGTTTCAGGACCCGAGTCCCATCCTCAGCGGACAGTGAATATATACTGAATTATTTGAGAATGTGGGAGCTGTGAAATAATGGTGGAAGGTAAGAGGAGAGGGGGAAGGGTTCGAGGAGGGGGTTGTTGAGTGGGGGAGGGAGCTGTGGGATTTTAGGGGGGTCTAGTGAAAAGAGGTTTTTTTAAATTTGATATGGTATCAAATAGGGTATGAGAGTTGGCTATTAAGGATATAATGAGGTTGTGTCTTAATGTGATTGTGAATGTCATATTCTTCTATGGTTCTATGATATTCAATTTGTGTCCGTTTTCAAAATGAGGAGTAGGTCCATGTTGTCTTTGATATCTTTGTACTTGTGGTTATTGTTTATGTTGTGCTCTGCGTAATGTGATTGTGTTTGGTGTTAATGCACGAAGTTGGGTTAGTGCTCTTTGTATCTGATGTTGAATGATCGTCCGGTTTGTCCCGTGTAAAAGCAGGGGCAGTCACTACATTTAAGTTTGTATGTCCCTGGTTTGTCATAGATGTTGGTGGTTGAGTGGTGTTCATTGATGTGATGTACAGTTTTGAATGTAATTTTTTTTTTGGAGGATGAAGCCTACATAGGTCTGTAACCTGTGTGTGGGTAATGAATTGGATGATGGTGATTGATGAGTGGGACCTACAGTTTTAGGTAGGTTCCGAACCACCGGGAAGTGATTTTACAGAAAAGAACAGTCTTTTCTGCTGGCCAATCCAGCCGGTCACCCTAACAAAGAGCGCCCAGGAGATTCGTAGCTTATCTCTGATTGAACATATACCTGCTACGGCACTCGGCTATCACTTCCCAATTGCTATGTTATAGTTAAATATAAGATGTTGGCTATTTTGAGTGATTGGATGAAACGATGGGGTAAGACTATGAATTTGTGGCTGGGGTCTTGTTTGGGTCTGTCATTTTTGAATCTATCAATGCTGTTGTGCATCCATTAGCTACCGCTATCAGTTTTATGGTGTTCAGTTAAGTTTGTTAGTCGGTCTTGTCTAATGGAGTTTTTAGTAGGCAGTGGATCATGAAATCGTTTGCGACAATTTTGTGATGGGGTGGGGGTTGGATGATTGGTTTATATACATGTCGATGGTAGTTGGCTTTCGGGATATTTTGAATTCGTATTTATTTTATTTATTTATTAAATGATACAGTCAAAGTACAAATTATTGTGAAAAAACAACAGGCTTTCAGCCTGTCACTATTATAAAATATCTCTATTACTAAATTTTTACAAGAGTCCAAATATTTGTAAGCATAGGTTATGTTTACGTTATGATTAACTTGAATCTTTTGGAAAACACAATTACCAAGTTCAATTTAAACGATGAAGCACTTTGAGTGATTCTATTTATTTTTTTCCAATAAAATATTTTGGCAAGGATGCTGTCTATGGGGGAGCCAATGGGGGTAGCTTTCATGTTGCGAATGGAAACGGTTGTATGAAGTAGTACTGAGAAGTTATGAGCTTGGTGAGGGTGATTATTTCAAGATTTGTGGGAGCTGGGAGTTTTGTTGCCAATGAGCATTTGATGATACTACTCACAAAAATAAGTGCTGTTGTAGATACAAGCTTATAATCGTTAACATCTAAAAATTTATTTTATAATAGTTTTACTAGTATATTTCTACTGAAAATACTTTTTTTGCTAGTGTAAAGTGACTTCATCCATAGGAAAATAACAAACTGGTTTTTGTTGTAAATTCAACGTCTTGCAGTCAGAACTGCAACTGACTGCAAGTCGTTAAATTTACAACAAAAAGCTCATATTAACAACGCAGATCGTTATGGAACAAGAAATAAAATAAAAACTTATTGCATATTCATTAAAATACTGAACCATCTATTTTGCACTAAGTTTTAACATGCAACACAATCAGGGTTCTAAAATTTACCAAATCTGCACAGCTCAAATAATCAATGAATTAGTCAAAAAGAGCTTGAAACGGTGGTTATGCTCCATAAAGAATTAGTAGAATAACAAACAAAGGAACAAAATAAATGATAAATGCTGTTATTTTTTAGTTTTCTACTTAGACTGATTTATTACGTTCAATGGGGGTGGGGTGGAGAAAAATATTTCGGCAAGGATGCTATCTATGGGGGAGCAAGTTATTACTACTGTGCGAGACACGTACGCACGCACAGAGACGCACAATTGCATTGCTTTTGCGATGACATAGTGACGTAGTGCATTCCTCCGAGGGACACGGAGCTCAGTCTCGGACTGTAGTTGGACACTGATTCCTCCTCTAAAGTGGAAATATTCAATGTTTTCATATTTCAGTTATTTTTTCAATTGAAATTTTTCAGTGAGACTAAATTTTCCTTGGGCCTAACAAACAAAGCTTAGAATTCTGCAGTCAACATTTTGTGAAAATGGAAGTTTTATGCTTAATGCCTGTTGTATCTTCTCATACAACTGTATTCATCTTGAAATCAACTTATAGATTGGAACTATATCATTACAAGTTTTGTAATACCGTCAAAATTTCAAGTTGTTCGACAATTTCAATTATATGAAGTTATTACAAGTTTTGTAATGCTGTAAGTAATACAATGTATTTAGATTGACATTAAAAATTATAAAAACCCACGTCTTCCTGATAAGAGAATCACCTTACCTAGCAAGCGTACGCTCTCTTTCGACCTTATCAGTAGGAACCTGTCATCCGTATCATTTCTGAGATACAGTATCAAGTGCATGTTGACTAATCAGTAGAGTTGAAGAGACTTTGACCGATAGTGTGGTCAAAACAGTTGAGGAATGTCGTCGTTTTTGAACTACTGTATAATGAGCTGTTACAATCTTCAACTGATATGTTTCCATTTTTTCTCATTCCATATTAAACAATATTATCGCTGTCATTTTATCCGTATACTGCCCAACCAGGAAAATTTCAATAATAATAATTCAATAATTCAAAATTTCAATCAAATTAGCCGCAATTTTCGAACATGTATACGATTGTATGTATTGCTTTAAAGTTGTAAACTCAGTCAGTTTAATAAGGCCTAATTTTACCGATTTCAAATAGAAATAAAAATTTGAAACTAATAAATCTATTATTTAACTTGTTGATTGTTAAGAAGGTACTTCGATCTGTGAGGAATATAATTAGGCTACTACAATATATTACTTAATATTAAGAATTATATTAATTATTTAATATTAATTCATTAAGGAGTATCTTTGTATTGAAGTTCAATTCAAATTCTATTTCAATTTTCAATCGAGAAAGTGCTCCTCCACACTACCATGAATAGAAGTTGTAATTAGCTGTTGTAATTAGTATATTATGTAATTGCTATATATGTCTATTGTGAATAATCGACCCCATACTGTTTACCTCAGGGGTTGCATAAAATTTGTTTTCTTCAGAACATTGTTTAATTTGTAAGCTTTTGAATAGTATAATAGAAAAATAAATTTCGTTCTATCAAATTAATAAAAAAATGAAATTATTCAATTCGCAGTAGGTTAACACTATCAAAATGCATGAAAAACTGAGAAATATTCAAATTTTCTTTTCCATAATTTATAGGTTGATGCCGTATTCTGTATTCATTCAAGAAAACTTAATGAAAAAAAATCCATTAATTTTCACTGGATTAATAAATTATTTTTTCAAGTTTTTTTGTTATATTTATTTGCTACTATATATTATTTTCTTACTATGGATTTATCAATTCTGCTTTGATTTTCCCGTTATGCTTAATGATAGTAGTTTATAATAAAATAAAGAGTTTTAAAGAGTTTATAATAAAATAAATTGAGCAAAGTTTGCTAAAAGAGAAATAATTATTTTTTTCCATTTCGGTAAGAAATTGAGTTTATTTAAATAAAACTTAATTTTTAATATAAATGCTATAATATATCGTTTGTTTATATCAACGTAAAGGTTGCACTTTACATGTGTAAAAAACCGCTGGATGGTCCGGAAGTTTTTCAATCCCGAGGTGTCCGGATTAGAGGGAGTCTACTGTAATTAATAGCATTAATTCAATAGAAATAAACCACTTTTTTGAGGATGAAGCCCACATAGGTCTGAGACCTGTGCAAGGGTAATGAATTGGATGATGGTGATTGATGAGTTGGACCTACAGTTTTAGGTGGGTTCCGAACCACCGGGAAGTGATTTTACAGCAGAGAACAGTGCCCTTTTTGCTGGCCAATCAAATCGGTCACCCTTACAAAGAGTGCCTAGAAGAACGCAGCTTACCTCTATCTGATTGAACAGATACCTGCTACGGCTACTTATTGTTTAATTCCAAGTTTTTTATAGGCTTTTATCTACGACCATGTCATAATGCATACATTACAGTTTCACAATTGATGCCAAAACAGCTGTCTTTTCGGAATGCTTTTTGAGACCCGTTGTATAAAGAGCTCATTATAGTACAGGTTCTACATTATAACACGGGTTCTGGACCAATCAGAAGCATTTTTGATGGAATCAATATCGTAATTCAATATTGTGAAACTATCAGCTGATTTGATCAAACTGCTACACCAGCTGCTTTAACCTAACAATCTACTATAACTTCTCGTATTTGAGATGAGAGGTTAGATATCTCTGACAGTCACAGGTAAAATGAAATTGTTTTAATTGAATGTATACTAGTGGTCGTAGATAAAATAGTGTATGCAACGATTTTATTTGGCCATTAAAGCACTCGTGAGATATTTATAACACTCGCATTCGCTCGTGTTATAACTTACATCTAACTCGTGCCAAAAGGGTCAAAATAAAATCGTTGCATAAACTACTATTATGCACCTAATGTTATGGAATACTGTAAGTCAATGAAAATAATACATCGTTAATCAAAAACTAAGAGACGAAATTGACAGGAATTAACATGGGCAGAGTTCGCTGTAATGAATACCGGAGAGAGCAAGAAGCTGTGTGAGAAAGATAAAAGGATTAAGATTGATTAACTGTCTTTATTAAGGGCGGAGTTAGAAATCAAGGTCCTCTCTCCCACTCGACACTTTTGAGAGAGAGAATAAAAGAGAGGAGATTGAGAGTAGGAGATTAAGAGAGTAGATTAGATCAGATTAGGCTACCAAATTGAAGTAAATTTTGCAAAGGAGTGCGTAGATACAATTCATACTATTAACATCACATAGAGCTATTCGATACTATTTACACGTTGTTAGAGAGAGTGAGAGGGTGTGAGAGAGAAGTTGAGAGAGAAAAAACGAGGATTTGGTTGTATAACGGTACCGAGAACTGTTCTCAGCTGAGTGTGAGAGACCAGTAGGTTAGTCTGGCTGGCTGTGGCTATTGGTTGTATTGGGACTTTGCTACAGTAGTAGATCTGTATCAAATCAACTTGAGCTGCAACACCAGTCTATTTCTTCGTCCTCTTCTTCCCCTTCTTCTTTCTCCTCTTCTTCCTCCTCTTCTTCTTCTTTTACTTCTTCTTCTTCTTCTTCCTCTTTTTGTTCTTGTTCTTCTTCCTCCTCTTCTTCCTCTTCATCATCCTCTTCTTAATCCTCTTCTTTCTCCTTTTCTTCCTCTTTTTATTCTTCTTCTTCCTCCTCTTCTTCCTCTTTTTATTCTTCTTCTTCTTATTCCTCCACCTCTTCTTCTTCTTCTTCCTATACCTCTTCTCTTCTTCCTCCTCTTTTTCTTCCTCTTCTTTCTCCTCTTCTTCTTCTACCTCTTCTTCCTACCTCTTCTTCCTCCTTTTCTTCTTCCTCCTCTTTTCCCCTACCCCTCTTCTTCTTCTTTTTCTTCTTCCTCTTCTTATTCCTCCACCTCTTCTTCTTCTTCTTCTTCCTATACCTCTTCTCTTCTTCCTCCTCTTTTTCTTCCTCTTCTTTCTCCTCTTCTTCTTCTACCTCTTCTTCCTCCTTTTCTTCTTCCTCCTCTTTTTCCCCTTCTCCTCTTCTTCTTCTTCTTTTTCTTCTTCCTACTCTTCTTCTTCTTCTTCCTCCTCTTCTTCTTCTTTCTCCTCTTCTTCCTCTTCTTCAGGTATCTGTTCAATCAGATAGAGATAAGCTGCATTCTCCTGGGCACTCTTTGTAGGGGTGGCCGATTAGATTGGCCAGCAAAAAAGACACTGTTCTCTGCTGTAAAATCACTTCCCGGTGGTTTGAAACCCACCTAAAACTGTAGATCCAGCTCATAAATCACCATCATCCAACTCATTACTCACACACAGGTCTCAGACATATGTAGGTTTTATCCTCAAAAAATATATATTTCGGGCTATAAACTTTCAAACAAAATTCAAAATTATTAGCATTTTGGATTATTGGACTGTTATAGTGTTCTGTTTTCAAAGTGAACTTTCTAACTTTCTTAGTAATGGCGAAGGTGATATTGTGTAAGGTATCCATCCATAATGAAAAATAAGACGAAATTGTCACAACCACATTTATTAAAACTTAGAGAAACTAGTTTCGGTTGCTACACCATTATCAATCTCAATCAAACCCAATCTCAATCAATGAGTTTGATTGAGATTGATAATGGTGTAACAACCGAAACTAGTTTCTCAAAGTTTTAATAAATGTGGTTGTGACAATTTCGTCTTATTATTCATTATGAACTTTCTAAATTAACCCGTCTCACACCTATGTGGGCTTCATCCTCAAAAAAAGTTGATGAGATTATGTGAAATATGTGAAAGAGGTTTTTGAAGGAACAGACAATTTATCAGACTGACAAATATATAGGATATGATTTATTAATTTCGAATTCGAAATTAATAAATCATGTGAAAGAGCTTGACGTATTCAAAAAAACGAAAAATGTAAATACAAAGAGGAGAAGAAAAAATGAAAAAGGTGTAAGATAAAAATATAAGAAGAAAAAATACTGTAAAATGCAGGGGCAAGCAAAAAATAATTGTATTGTAACTAAAAAATCGCATAAAACTAAAGAAAATAGTTTTTGGTCAATATCCTTGCTGGTATAAGAGAGTTTCATCCATATAATAATAATCTTTATCTACGACCATGTCATAATGTATACATTACAGTTTCACAATTGATGCCAAAACAGCTGTCTTTTCGAAATGCTTTTTGAAACCCGTTGTATAAAGAGCTCATTATAGTACAGGTTCTACATTATAACACAGGTTCTGGAACAATCAGAAGCATTTTTGATGGAATCAATATCGTAATTCAATATTGTGAAACTATCAGCTGATTTCATCAAACTGCTACACCAGCTACTTTAACCTAACAATCTACTATAACTTCTCGTATTTTTTAGATGAGAGGTTAGGTATCTCTGACAGTCACAGGTAAAATGAAATTGTTTTAATTAAATGTATACTAGTGGTCGTAGATAAAATAGTGTATGCAACGATTTTATTTGGCCATTAAAGCACTCGTGAGATATTTATAACACTTGCATTCGCTCGTGTTATAACTTACATCTAACTCGTGCCTTAATAAGGGTCAAAATAAAATCGTTGCATAAACTACTATTACACGACATTCAAGCTACTTTATCATCCTCTCCCTAGCGTTTACAAGAATTTATTCTTGAGTAAAATTTCTTGTATTAAATGACTAGCCAATTGCAATTGGAATGAATAGAAGCGCGTAAAATAATACGCAACAAGTAATAATGAGCAGACAGCAACCTTCGCTTTCAACTAATTTGTCTCTTCTAATGATAATTTGCAGTAGACTAATTAGAAAACAATTTGGTCTTTATTATTAATTGTAAACACAATTTAGTTAATTTTTATGATGTTTTTGTTTTGGAGAATACCTTAGCACTTTACAAAAGAGAGATTGTATTAACGATTTGTTTATTATTAATTTCGGAACGTGATCAAATTACGATACGGTAGATGAACATTACTTCAACCAATTAGGTGGAGATACAACGTTTGGTAGAAATAACATTGTTAGAAATGGTCCCTGACATAAGAAATGGTAGATATTTCAAAACTGCAAATGATAAACCAAAAATATATTTATTTATTGAGTTTACATTCATGAAAGCAACAGGTTTAACCCCAATCCAGCCTTTTAACATAACAGAAAAACAGTTACAACAGTAAGAATAATACTGTAGCGAATATTTTTTTTTTTTTGAGGATGAAGCCCACATAGGTCTGAGACCTGTGCGTGGGTAATGAGTTGGATGATTGTGATTGATGAATTGGACCTACAGTTTTAGGTGGGTTCCGAACCACCGGGAAGTGATTTTACAGCAGAGAACAGTGTCTTTTTTGCTGGCCAATCTAATCGGTCACCGTTACGAACAGGACCTACGAGAACGCAGCTTATCTCTCTGATTGAACAGATACCTGCTACGGCTCGCGGCCGTATATGAGAATGAAAATAGAAAGAAAGAAGGACAGTGGTTCTCGGTGTTATCTGCTATGTAAATGTTTACTTCTAAGCAATTAATTTTTTATTTATTGCCAAAAACAAAATACATGTGCAAAATGAAATAACAGTATAGATAATAATACAACAAATACAATAAAAATAAATAAAATCACGTTTCTTAACATCATTATCAAATACAAAATTTGTTTCTCTTTTTCTTTTCTCTTTTTGGCACTGCCAACATAAGAAACCTTGTGTGTTGGCAGTGAGTTGTAGTACATATTCATATTCACTTCTCATCAATTACAAAACATTTAGAATTGACAATAATTAAGAATTTTCACATGGATTAGAAAATTAAAAATATACATTTGTTAACACTACGAAAGAAAGAAACCCAACAAAAGTAAAGTGAAACGTTTAAGGTGATGATTTATTTTTTTTTTTTTTATTTTTTTTTTTTTGCTATCATAATATTCTATTTTATCAAAAACCAAATAGAAAACCAGACAACTCCTTATACAGTCAGCTTGAAATAACATATTGTTCAATCCATCTTTCTATATTGCTGTGTATTCTGCTTTTGAAACATTTATGGTGTTCACTTGGTAATTTGTAGAATGTTCTAGTTGTTTTATTAGGCATTAATGGAATCTTATCGAATATTGTGGAAGGTGTGAAGGCCTTTCATTGTTTATTTTAGAAATCGGTAGAAGTTAATAGAAAAATCGAGATATATCTCAATTATGAAAAATTATATAAATAGAGGGAGACTTTTGTAAATTAGTTCAGTCTTGTTTGAAATTCGTCGTGATAAACAAGTTGTGACAGCTCTATATATTGTGCTTATATAGTGATAATTCTTTCTCTGTGCCTATAGTGATAATTCTTTTTCCTGTTTAATTCATACCAGTGAGTTACTAAATAGTTTTTATTGTATTACGGACTAGTGCTACGTAAGTTAATTGTTCTTTTTCGACGTTTCCTTTTAAATATTATTGGACAGTTTATTGTACAGTTATTATTTAATATTAGATCGGCCTTTCAACTTTTAGTGATTGATTTGGACTAATAAATGTAACCTGTACAATATCGAGCATACTGTGACTACTGTACAGTATTGTAAGCTTAAATGCAAAAATATTGTAGTTTTATTTATCGTGATAAATTACAATGAATGTGAAGGAGCAACAGAATCAAGTCCAAACCTGCTCTCTTCACAAATTTTGAATATGTTACATTGTCCAAAACATTGAGGTTAACACAGACTAAAAATTTAGATTTGCTAAAAAGCTTCGCTCGAAAAACAAAATAATTCTTTTTCACTTAACGACTATCAATTGAAAGTTCAGTCGAAACTAAAGTTATTTAGTTTTAACACTCTTTGTAATGGCGAAGGTGATATTGTCGAAGATGTCTATAATGAATAATAAGAAGTTGTCACAACCACATTTATTAAAAATAGTGAAAAATCTCACTTTTTAGCAAAACTAAATAATAATGAAAAATAAGACGAAGTTGGCACAACCACATTTCTTAAAGATAGTGAAAATCTCACTATTTTCAATAAATGTGGTTGTGACAACTTCGTCTTATTATTCATTATTACTTAGTTTTGCTGAATAAATTATTACGGTTGATTCAATGACACTACACCCATCATCATCATCACCCCCAATTACACCGACAACTTATGACAACTTATAGACAACTATAGAAATCCTATGGATTATTAGACATCAAACTCAAAACCTACAGATCCTCATAAAACTATTGTAGGCAACATTCAATAGACCCAATAAGAAATTTCTCATTCTCCCGACCACTCCAACTACAGCGAATTTTCTCCGATCATGAAAATGCGAATTTTCCGGCAAACAGATTACTGACTGTCCTAGACAGAAAGTGATACAAACTAACGCAATCAGCTTCTACGGCGCAGGCGCATTACTGAAGTATTTTCGCCGATCTAGAACACAACACTGAATTTCGCAACCGGCTTTGTATTGCCAATACCTCTCAACTATAAACATCCAGCATTGGCTTTCTTATATTAGGCCTATTACCAATAAACAATATTCGATCCCTTCAACAAACGTCTACTGATGGCTGGCTATATTCAATAATATATAATGTAGTAAAACCGATATATATATAGCATAATAATATATAAACACATACTGTAATATATAACATTCGGACCGAGGAACAAATTTCAATTTTTCCATAAGCACAAGTGTTTTGCTTTCTTATCGATGAACAGTAACAGTAGTCCTAATATTATACACCTAAAACATACTCCCCAAACATCATTTTAAAAACTTCACAAACGTTAGCTATTTCAGGCCTCTTACATTCTCACGGCTATCACTTCCCGATATGATATTGATTTTTCTGAGGGAAATTTAAACAAAATAAAAAATATTCTATACATTTAGGGAAGTGATAGCCGCGAGCCGTAGCAGGTGTCTGTTCAATCAGAGAGATAAGCTGCGTTCTCGTAGGTCCTGTTCGTAACGGTGACCGATTAGATTGGCCAGCAAAAAATACACTGTTCTGTGCTGTAAAATCACTTCCCGGTGGTTCGGAACCCACCTAAAACTGTAGGTCCAACTAATCAATCACCATCATCCAAATCATTACCTACGCACAGGTCTCAGACCTATGTGGGCTTCATCCTCAAAAAAAATAATACTTTTCCTAATCTGACATTCTGACTTAGAAGTAATGAAAAGGCAGTTGGTAGTTGGTAATTTCTAACGAATAAAAGCGGTGAGTAAATTTTCCTTCATAAGTGAAATCCGAACCACCAACTTGTGAAAACCCTTGCGTTATTGGATAATAATTTTCAATGAAAATAATCGTTCTGTCAAAAACAATTCCAACCGTCGTCCGATGTCAGCCAGATATCGATTAGTCTATTTCGATAGTGCCGAAGTCAAAGGGCCAAAACAAACTATTTTTTCTCTCCAATTTCTTCTTTTCGTTTCTATTCATGCTCCACGCCATTCCCTCCATTTATTAAACGATTTTCCCTTGGTATAATTACAGTTTCAGGGCTTTTTGTGCCGCCAAGTTATTCGGGAATAAATTATTCAAAAACATCGATCGTTTTGTAGTTGTTGAAATAAAACTAGTAGCTGGCTTTTCTAGTGTCAACTCGGTTCATCTTTGTATTAGTTACATCTTTGTATATAGTTTGGTCGCCGGTCACCGTTAAAATATTAATCGCTAATTAGAACGCTTGACCTGAACTGGTGTATATTGCAAATGGAGTGTTGGAGAATCGCAAGTGTTTAACTGGAGATTTAAAAGAGCATTTAAGGCAATAATGGACAAATAATATAGGCTTGATATTTTTGTTGAATTGTTTTTTGTATACTTTCTTTCATTTTTAACCGACTTCCAAAACAGAAGTTTTTTAAATGAAATAGCATCATTCAGCGGTGGTCCCATCCAAGTTTCGCAAGGATCGGCCCAATCCTTAGCCCAATATTAAAAAAAGGAGCATTCATCGATGTCTTCATTTCAATTTTATCGAATAGGATAGTTTCACACATAACCGCCAATTGGATAACCGGTGTCGATAAAAAACTGATCATTGTATCATACGGAGCGCTTCACATCTAGGCGATTTTCGAAATCATAAATATGGTACAATTACGCTGGGTAAACGTCATCGGTTACCCAAAGCTGGTTCAGTGTGAAACAAGCCTGTAATGTCCCGTTTTGACCAATCAGACTTGATTGAGGCCGACTTCAAAAGATTACTTGTATGAAATTTAAAATTTTCTCTGTTTAAAGTAAATACTTAATTTTAAACTTTTTAGTACGCGAGTGTTTAATTTTTGAGTATCATTTTATTGAAATCGGTTTCTTTTTTTGTTTTATTTCAATAATTTTCTAATAATCTCATACTAATTCTAATAATTCATCAATTTCCTTTCTCTTTCTATTCTTTCTTCACCGATTTCTGCTCCTTCACCGATTTCTGCCCTTTACCGATTTCTGCTCCTTCACCGATATCTGCTCCTTCACCGATTTCTGCTCCTTCACCGATTTCTGCTCCTTTACCGATTTCTGCCCTTTACCGATTTCTGTTCCTTCACCGATTTCTGCTCCTTCACCGATTTCTGTTCCTTCACCGATTTCTGCTCCTTCACCGATTTCTGCTCCTTCACCGATTTCTGCTCCTTCACCGATTTCTGCCCTTTACCGATTTCTGTTCCTTCACCGATTTCTGCTCCTTCACCGATTTCTGTTCCTTCACCGATTTCTGCTCCTTCACCGATTTCTGCTCCTTCACCGATTTCTGCCCTTTACCGATTTCTGCTCCTTCACCGATTTCTGCTCCTTCACCGATTTCTGCCCTTTACCGATTTCTGCTCCTTCACCGATTTCTGCTCCTTCACCGATTTCTGCTCCTTCCCCACCTAGAGGTCCATTCCATCCTTTTACTTCCTTTTCCATTCTTATTCCCCTTCTCCTTTCCCTAACCCTCAGCCTTTTCCCCCTCCTTATCCGTCTGACTATCCCAGTTGACTGAGGTTACTTGCACCATTCAAATTTTTTTTCGGAGGATGAAGCCCACATAGGTCGGAGACCTGTGCGTGGATAATGAATTGGATCATGGTGATTTATGAGTTGGACCTACGATTTTAGGTGGGTTCCGAACCACCGGGAAGTAATTGTACAGCAGAGAACTCAGTCTTTTTTGATGGCCAATCCAATCGGTCACCCTTACAAAGAACGCCCAGGAGTTTCGTAGCTTATCTCTGATTGAACAGATACCTGCTACGGCACTCGGCTATCACTTCCCTAATACTCGAGGATAATCACCATTGAAAAATCAAACACATGCTGTGTAATGGAAATATACACACTGCTACTAACTGCGCCATACACACACTTTTACTCCTTCCTTTCCTCCTTCTTATTCCTTTTCTCCTTTCCATAACCCTCAGCCTTTTTTCCCTCCTTATCCGTCTGACTATCCCAGTTGACTAAGGTTACTTGCATCATTGTAATGGAAATATACACGCTGCTACTAACTGTGCCATACACACAATGACAACAATTTCATCAATAAAAATTGAATAAATGTTTGAAACTGAAATGAGTACAAACCATTTTCGTGGAGTTGAGTAGGTCTGATAAGAAGAGGGTTCCACATATCCAAACCTGTTGTATTCTCTGTGCATAACACTATCCAATTACAAATATCCACGAGAACTTTTTTCACAATGAGAACAATTCACTACACTTGACACACCAAATTAATAAACTGTTTATTAAAAAAATAATTCATAAAATAAAATTAGAAAAACAGAAAGAAGTAAAGACCAGTTCAAACAGGAGACACTTATTGCTATAGAGTGAGAGCTTAGACCTTACAGATTTTCCCCTCTTTATTGCTTGTTCCTTAAAATTACAATCTACCCCTTAATTTTTCAATCTAAAATTCAAAATTCAATCTATAACTTAAAATTTAATCAATTACTTAAAATTCAATCTATAATTTGAAATTCAATCTATAATTTGAAATTCAATCTATCCTTTTCCTTGTTTTTTATCTGTTTTATTTTTCATTTCGCATTCAACTCCCTCCAGCGGTCCACAAGTGTACCTTGTGTGCTGGAATGTATGTTCTCAAAAACGCTCAGTAAATAATATTATTTTGTACTTTTATTAGTTTCTATATAGCTTATATTGAATTTGTTTCTTTCCACTCCTAATAGTTGTAAGACATTGAAAAGTTTTTTATTGTAAATTCATTTATTTGAGAATAAGCGGTCCACAAGTGTGCCTTGTCTGCAGGTATGTATGTTCTCAAAACTCTTCCAGTAAATAATATTATTTTGTACTTTTATTAGTTTCTATATAGCATATATTGAATTTGTTTCTTTCGACTACTAATAGTTGTAAGACATTGAAATGTTTTTTTATTGTAAATTCATTTATTTGAGAATAAGCGGTCCACAAGTGTGCCTTGTCTGCAGGAATGTATGTTCTCAAAAACGCTCAGTAAATAATATTATTTTGTACTTTTATTAGTTTCTATATAGCTTATATTGAATTTGTTTCTTTCGACTACTAATAGTTGTAAGACATTGAAATGTTCTTTTATTGTAAATTTATTTATCTGAGAATAAGCTACATATCTATATATATACCAATGTAAATTCTATCATAGATCAGGGAGTAACTTGATGGTTCGTCTATGCTTCTACCTAGACGAGTTGTGAAAGTGACAGAGGTGCTCTCTGATGTTGGTCTAGTAAGAATCCACACTGATGGATACGCTCTAGTTCGATGGAAATTAATTTGTAGGAGAGTTTAAATAAGATTTTAATCAATAATTATGATTAAATTCGTGAAATTTGAAGTTGTTCCTGTAAAATTCCTTTCTTTAAGTTTAGCTTTGAGATACTTTCAATATGGGCTTTTTAATCAATGATTAAGACGAATCCGATGAAATAAAAGAAGCTCAAATCTTGTGAATGCAACTACATAGATTCAATTATCAAATAATGTAATTATCAAAATACTTTACATTTAATTTAGTTATAATTTGTTTATAACTGCTTCGTTAATAAAACTCCCAATAATCTCTAGTCTATTTTTACACTTGATTAGACTCAATGACGCGATGTCTACAACGAATCATTGTGAAGCCTGCATTTCTGACTCTCAAGAAGAACAATGCCTGTGATAATTGAATTTTAATTTGTCTATTTTTGTTGGTCTTTGTCATTCGCGATAAAGAAAATTTTCAAGTAATATTTTTATTATTATCAAGTTTATAGCAACATTATTACTAATATGAAAATAATAATAGTTATTTATGTATTAAGAGCGTGAAGCGCGACTTTATCGCTCGAGCCAAAACAGTTACTGCGCGACGCGTAGCGGAGCGCAGTAATTTTGCGAGAGCGATAAAGAAGCTTCACGCGCGAAAAACATACAATATTTTTCCTACAACTGCAGTTCTGGATTCCAACACAAAAGTTTGTCGTTTGTAACATCACAGACCATGCGCGAATTTGGTTAGCGTTCGACTATTTTGAGGTTATGTGAATTTCACAGATTCCATGATCCACCAATGAGAAGACATCAAAATCAAAACAGAAGCGTAAAGAAAACAGCTGGCGAGCGTAAAGTACTTTACCGCTTGCGGAGCAGTAAAGAGGTATTTTACAATTAGTTTTCAGTACGTAAAGAACTACTTTACGAGCAGCTGTAGGAAAATATTTTTACGAGTTTATTTCTGGGAGGCGGATCTGCCAGTATTGCTTCTAATTTCTGTTGCTTCAAAACAAGTTATAATAAAAAATTCAATCTTTCTTTCGCCTGAAATCTACAGATTCTGAAACAATATTTTCAATTTATTCTTTATTTTTATAAGTTATTGAAGTTATTTGCAGGCACCAAACACATCATATTTGCTGTAAACTGTTCAATATCTTACCAACTGAACTATTATCATTTAATAATAAAAAATCATCTATTTTTAAAATTGTAGAATGGGTCAAAGAGAATATCTTCTTTAAAATAGGAAATTTAATCTAGTTTCTTGATCTTATGTGTGTTATTTGTATTTATTATCTGTAGTTATTTTTTACTTATGCTTATTTTATTATTTCTTATATTGTAGCTGTAGTGATTTTTACTATTTTATGTTTCCTTGGTCGGTCTGGCGCTCAAGCTATGCTTTGCTGGGTCGAAATATGGGTAACTGAATAGTCTAGAATCTTAGTTAATATCTTTATTTAAATTGATGTATTTTTGTTTTTATTGGGAAATAAATCTTATTCTTAATCGAAAATGTCTCCTTACGAAATAATATTAATCATGATATGCACAGCTTGTTAATAACCAAGTTTTGAAAGAGCTAACCTAACCTAACCTAACCAAGTTCTGAAAGATATTGATGTTTTTCTTCAATTTTACAATCAATTCCCTTCTAACAGAATTATTTCACCTCATTCTAGTTATTATTGTATTTAGAAACACAAGTTTTTAATGAACAATAAGACTTGAAGTTGTCACAACCATATTTATTGAAAACAGTGAGATATTAGTTTCGGTTGTTATACCATTATCAATCTCAATCAAACTAAAACTAAGTACATAGTAGTTTAACATAGGCCTATACAACTAAGAGTACAACGAAGAGTACCTATATAAAACAAGGAATTCCGTGTTTAAGGTACTATATATATATTAAGCTACTTAGCACTTTAGTTTTAGTTTGAGATTGATAATGGTGTAACATCCGAAACTAGTATCTCACTGTTTTCAATAAATGCGTTTGTGACAACTTCAAGTCTTATTATTCATCATGGATATCTTCCACAATATCACCACTACAAAAAAAAACACAAGCTTTTACTTGCATACAATCATTTATCATAATTGTACAGCCATATCTTCATGTTATGAATATAATGTTTCTCTATTATTAATCTTATATCATTTCTTATAGTAAGGATGCTATAGAACGATTAGCATTTTAATTGGTTAAATAATTGGTGTAATTTATCATATTTTTTTTTTTTTTTTTTTTTTGAAAGGGGTAGAGGAACGAAAATTTAAGTTAACTGTATTTAGAATTACACGCTTTAATTACAATCATTCATCATCATTTTACAGCCAGATCTTCATGCTACATATTCAATGTACTTTTATTAATTTAATTGCTATGAATAAAATTTCGACGTTTTTTTTTGGGGGGGGGGGGGGATATTTTTGCTTCTACCAAATTTTATAGTACTTATAATATTGAAGGATTACCACTTTAATTAGTTGAATAATGGGTCCTATCATATTCATTACTTTTTGGGGTTTTTTACTGATTATATTATTGATACTATTGAATGTTTGGCATATACATTAGATGAATAGGTATTATTCACTGTATATTCATTTTTTGGAAGATTAAACAAGCATATTAAGATATTTGTAGAATAACTCATAAGCTGATAGCTGTTGAAAGAGACGGTAAAATATTACAATAATAGTATTATTACTTTGATATTATTATTACTTTTTAATAATAATATTACTTTGAAGCCCCAAAGAAATTTCGCGAAAAAACATCTACCCTATGTCCAACTAGCTGGTCAGATGTAATTAATAGAATATGGGAATTATTATTATATATCATCACTATAAACATAGTAAATATATCTATAGAGTTTAGCCGGGAATCGAAACCGGAACCGAAAAAAGAAACCATTTCAATATGTCACAATAACTGACAACTAAAAATATGAAAGATTTATGATTGAAATTAATGAAATAATAACTGAAAAATAACAAATTGAAACAAAAATGCAAAAGAAAAAGATTAAATAAATTGTTCTATATGAAACTGAGATTAAAAAAGAACTATGATTGGAATGGAAGGAATAATAACTAAAAGTCAACATAAAGGGATAAAAAATTGAAATAAAATAATAAAAAAGGTACCAATTCATGTGTTATCCGTTTGTGAAAGTTGATTCAAGCAGCTGCCATGATATCACGGACACAGACACACTTTCAAACTTGTTGATTCTGTGACCTACTCAAACTTTAAAACACCAACACAAACTAGCTAACGGTTTTTCACTGGTCCCGAAGAACTTTTGCAACGGGAAAACTGCGCGAAAAGCTTGGAAAACCCGTTTTTCTTGCGATCACTGTATCAGATACGTCACGCGATCCCTATCAATTTCACTACACATGCACACACAGGCCATACAACACTGGGCCAAACGTGCCACTTTGCCATAGACTACGTATTAGAGATAGAAAGCTCACCAAGATACAAAAGTTGTCGATTTGTATCAAAGAGCAATATTACGGTGATCAACCACTACTGCTTTCTCTTCTGACATAACAAGCACTCATCTACTACGGGAGTAGTCATTTAGGGGTATTAGTAGTGGGGTTTTATTATTATATACCCCTCTTTGTTCGGAATTAGAATACGGTACTTTTATTCAAGTATATTTTACAATTTTTTCTCATGCGTGTTTAAAATAACAGTTTATGCAAAGCTAACATTATATTGTAACTTATAGCTCTGCCTTTAAAGCTACAATTGAAATGAAAAGCCACAAGCGAGATCCCACCGATAGCTTAGAGGCTGAATACAATCTTTACATACACTATTACCAGTAAAAATGATTTCACTGTCACTGCCACACATTTTGGATTTTGGGGTGTTCACGCTCGGACCCATTGGCAATGACGTAAGCACTAGATGAAATAGGGTAAGTTTAAATTTCAAATTACGATAAATTGTAAAAAGTGCTGTTTCATGGTAATTAGTTTTAGAAAATTTCCCGGGAGGAAACCCCCTGGCGTCTTTTTTATGTGAAGAAAGACATAAGTTTCAGCTGAAAATAAAAGTATCTTGTTTTTTTTGTAGATTACGTCTTGGAGACTCCAGTTAAGGAGTATAAGACAAGTTAGATCAACAATTATACTATCTTATACACTAGTTACCATAATTACTATATCAATTAGTTGAGGTGAGGCTTAATTTTGAAATCTGTGATGTTTTCCATGGCGATATACTTAATGAACAATCTAATATGAAAACTGACACTGTATTTCACTTTTATATAATGTTTTACTCACATATATTGGATATGCTTGAGGGATGTATTTCACTTCTGAAAAGAAGCTTCGTCAGCCTCGTAAGGCTGACGAAGCTTCTTATCAGAAGTGCAATGTATCCCTCAAGCATCTCCAATATACGTGAGTAAAACATTATATAAATGTGAAATACAGTGTTTGTTTTCATATTAGATTCTTAATTTTGATGTGAAAGATACTCTTGTACACTATAATAACTCTTGTACACTACTAAATATTTTTCAATTGTTTTTTAAATATTTCTATATTTTCAAGACTCTTTAAAAACTGCGGTAGCTTGTTGTAGAGTTTCCTACCAATATAACTAGGTTTTTGTTTGAATAAACTACTATTTTTACTCATCAAGTGTACAATATATTGAGTTTATTTGACAAAACAAGACCAAGAATTGATTTATTGGAAAATTTTTAATTCATAAATGAGTTGATTTTCTAGAATGAAATAGGCTTTTGCAGACGGAATTCATATTGAAATTGATATCTAAGGTTGGAGAGTTTTTGCAAAAAAAATCGGGATGCACTAGCTAGTCAGTGCTTAAAAGTGAAAATGCAATATTGTCAATCAAACTATTAACAATTCTACTATCGATATGTTGTAAAGTGTAAACAAACTAGTATTATTGGAATACACACTTTCTGGGGTGGGACACTGTTTCAAGCAGAAATTACCCCATCAAAATGGTTTGGGACATTCTGATCATCTATTTTTTCTTGGAGGATGAAGCCCACATAAGTCTGAGACCTGTGCGTGGGTAATGAGTTGGATGATGGTGATTGATGAGCTGGACCTACAGTTTTAGGTGGGTTCCGAATCCACTTGTCATCAGTAATTAGGAATGCTGCTCATTTCAATTTATTCACAACAAATGATCGAATAATGCAGTGCATGGTAGGATTTAAAAAGTCAAAATCTTTCAAAATATTATGTCCTCCCTCTCATCACGTAACCCGCCGAGAAAATAAGACGAAGTAAAGTACTAGAAACTTAGAAAGAACTAGTAAAACAGGAAAAGGCATCTTTTTGAAGGCATCTCTATTGCTGAATACATTTTCTATTCAGAGTGGTTAGGGCTAGCTTATTGGATAAGATGGAAACCAAACTAATGCTCTCTCTACTTTTGCACAAAGGCCAGTTCCCACGATGAAACTTTTCTTTTACTAGGATTTATAATAATTGAATACATACAACTCAAGCAAATATTAAGTTTAGCCAGTTATTGGCGTTTGTACAACCGGCCATAAGAATCTTCAATAAAATTGTTTTTATTTTTTTTGAGGATGAAGCCCACATAGGTCTGATACCTGCGCGTGGGTAATGAGTTGGACGATGATGATTGATGAGTTGGACCTTCAGTTTTAGGTGGGTTTCCAACCACTGGGAAGTTATTTTACAGCAGAGAACAGTGTCCTTATAGCTGGACAATCAAATCGGTCACCCTTACAAAGAGTGCCCAGGAGAACGCAGCTTATATCTATTTGATTGAACAGATACCTGCTACGGTTCACAGCTATCATTTTCCTTTAATTACAATGACAACAGTTTAATATGTTTTGATTTTCATCCAGCGCACAAGCTTGGCTTTGCTGATAAAAATCTTGAAGTATATATTTTTTTCTTATATGTAACTTACTGTACAAACACATAGTTTAATATAGTGTATCTGATTGTGATTTACTATTACATTTGATTTTTGGTGTTTTTAAATAAATAAAATTAAAAAAAAATACAGAAGGAAGAAAAATAGAGAATGAAGAACTTATAGCTACTAAGAAAGAACATTTTTATTCCGAAAGTAAATATAAAAATATAAGTATACAGAAAAAGTAAAGTAAATATAAATAAATTTAAAAAAGTTGCTTCATTAATTAGGAAGAAATTTCCTTGAAAAATTGTCAGTTGCTTTACAAATAGTCAAGCCACAATAAGTTCTAACAAAAAATAACAATTTATCAATAAAATGCACAAACTATATGGTTATTGATCATTAGACAGTTTTGGAAACTATGTTAACAATGCGAACCTGAAAACTCTATGCTCCTGCTTGCTTTAAAATCAAGATGCTTTAGAGCAGGTTGAGTGTTAAGGTTAGAATTATCGTTATCTTTAACGTAGGTTTGCGCGAACTCTAATAAATTCAAATTTATTTTTATTGCAAGAAACATTTTACAAAAAGAAAATATCATTCACCAATTCGAACACAAAAAAAGACATCATAGATACCAAATATTACATAATATAACTGAATACAAACATATCTAAGTATAACTAAAATGTGAAATATTAAATTAGTCATGCGACTCATCCACGAAAGCCGAAGCCTGTGTGTGGAAGAGAGTCTGCTTTTAATCCAAAAAAAGATTTTAAAAGTGATATTTGGCTTGAGGTCAAGGGGACTCACGTAAACCAAGTTTCAAAAATGAGAAAATCATGAAACTGCCCTCTATCTACATATATCAATTACTAATATTTGTCAAGTCTTACCTACATAAATTTCAGCTCAGTGCAGAGAATCACCAATATAATACAAGGAATAGAAATTTAATAGCCCTTCCCATACACAGACACTCTACATTTGAAAAGACTCCTTTTTATGCCGGAATGCGACTATTTAATAAACTGCCAGAAGCCACTCGTAAAACTGAATGTATAAAATCATTTAAGAAGGAAATCAGATTAATGTTAATTGAAAGATCGTGTTATTCCATCGATGAGTTTTAATAATTATTTCTGACAAATGTTTACTGTTAACATTAATTTACAATATTCAGTAGATTAGATATTTGTTTGTATTTGTTGAATTCGCGAGTGTTACACTAATTTAGTTTTTAACTATATTTTATGAATTGTATTTTTAGCATAGCATGACAAGCCACCTGTCAAATGGGAAATATCCCAATAATTGATGTTATGTGACGATTGTGAATAAATAAATAAATAAAGTCTGTACTTTAATCAATAACTAGTAACACAATAAATGGGAATATGCTTACAACAGGAAATAAACTAAAAATTGGAATTGATAAACTGTCTTAATATTATAAATAAATAAGATCAACTGTCTAATTGTTTGACTATTGATCATAATAAAGTAGTAAAGTACTAAAATAGTGTATAGTAAAGTACCACAATAGAAAGAGTGAGTCGTCTAACTCTTGATACCATCAAACTATGAGGAATCAAACGATCAGACCTCACTTTCAACTCACTCGCTCGGAACAAACATGTCAATCAATTGCCCAACAGTTTGATACAAAAGAAAGCCAGACGTTCAAGTGAGCGCTCTACCTGTAGCCGATTATTTTCTTATCCTGTTTCACTCAATTCCAATGCCCCTTCCAAATACCGTAGAAAACCATCAACTTATAGCTCATGAGAAAGAACTTGAGAACTCTCCGATTAGAAGAGTATGGAAGGCGCTCTCACTTGTGTGCTACAGAGACTATTAATATAAATATTATGTAATTATATACTAGCAGGTTGCCTGATTCAATAGAAACGGGAAATATAGAATCTGATATAACTGATTTCCAAATTTTATTTACTAGTCTTTTTTCTCTCTTCTCTTTTTTTCCCTCTTATTCACTTTTTTCCTCCTCCTCCTTCTCCTTTTACTTCTCCTTCTCCTTCCCCTCCTTTCTCATTTCAATAACTCTACCAATTAGATCACTTTTAATATTTCCAACAAAATGTAAATAGGAACAAACAGGTCTACTTTCTTTGTGATGTTAAAATATTGTATGCAAGCACACATTCGAAAAAAATTGTAAATTTATCATGAATAAAGTAATCTAATCTTTTTCTTCTTCTTCTTTTCCTTCAGAAGACAACAAGATGACGTTCTATAAAATATTACGAGCCAAAATAACACTAGTACCTCTGTGAACAGGAGACCTTACTCGCCCAACACTCCTCTCTCAGAAGGGGATAATATTTCCAAAAAAAGTTCGGGGGCACTTTTGACACAATTTTCATTGTTTAATCTACTATTGATGATAGAAACTGCAAAAATCAATATTTTAAAAGTTCAAATATTTGACACCATCTAGAAATCACACCTTATACCTAATGAAGGGTTACTATATGTACCTCAAATCATAAAAAGTAAAAATCATCTATTAACAAAAAAGTTCTAAACTTGTTCACCTTCCCCCAACTTTTAGTAAAATTTGAATTCCCACCCCAGCATAGAATTTTTGTAATTTATTAATGAAAATTATTTTTACAAATTTTTTGAATGGAAGTCTAGTTTTTATTTTCTAACTCAGGGGTTCTCAAACTTGTTTTTGTCGAGGACCCCCTGAATTTCTAATGTTGTCATTGCGGACCTCTAAAAAATTACCCTTATCAATTTTATTCATTTATTCGTAATAAAAATTGAATGATATTTATTTAAAACAGAGAGAATATATTTAGGATAGAAAAAAGCTTTCTAATAGTTTTTGTGCACATGCTTTATGGGTGTTATTGGTATAATATATGCTTTTTAAAATAACGATTCAAGTATCTTCCGTGGACCCCCAAAATCACGCCCAGGGATACACGGACCACACTTTGAGAAACCCTACGTCCAACTGATGAGAATAATAATTCCCCAATCGTTTCAATACTTGAATTTTTTTAATTTTCTCCCCCCCCCCCCCCACTATTTAGAGAGTACAGTACTTCAGTGTGAACCTACTTTTTGTAGAGTTACCTTCTAATTCCAATTAAAAAACGTAGTTAAATTATCTACGAAATGCGTTTTTTTGAAAAAGTCAATTTTTAATTTCAAACCAATTCCTCTCAAACTTGAACCTTTCAAATGGGTTTTTTGAATGTAAGTTTCCAGTTTGCATGCTCTGGATTAGTCAAATTTGTCAAATTTTTACAATGCAAGACGTAATGCTCATATCAATGTTATTTAGCAGTTTTAGCTCTCACTGTTCGAAGTACGTAGGGGGAGAGCATTATGCGGAGGATCTGTCCGTCCGTCTGGCTGTACGAATAAAACTTCAGAGCAAAAACTATAGCATGTAGAGGTACCAAATCAGGAGGTATTAGGCACCTCATAAGAAGAAAAAAGAAATTAAAATTTAGTTCGTCGGTCCTCGCTGAAGGACACAAAAAGGAAAAATCTATCCTTAAAGGAACAGCTGATAGAAGTTAACAGTTTTTTGGGGCACGACTTTGAGACATGCCTTCTCTCAGTTCTAGTGAATTGGAAAATTTTTATTGATCTGTATCAGCTGTTTCTCTATAGAATAAAATCGATTTTCCTTCAAATATTTTTAAAAAATACGGTCGGGACAGTGAGAGCGTCCACTTTGAATTTATCGTAAGGTAGACTCATTCCACTTTTTTTTAAATCTCATCACAGGGACAAAACTGCATTGCATTAACAATGCAATGAAACAAATTGAGTGGATTTCACATGCTGTGTTACAATTTCAATTGTACAGTAGTTGTTCTACAATTTCTAAAGCAACTCACAATGAACAAAGAGTTTTTCAATAACTAAGTATTTTCTAAGAAAACTAATTATGAGTTATTTTGAAACTCACCGTTTTAGTGATGAAGAAGACATTTGTGGAAGTGATGTTCTCAAATTAGTCGGATCACAGTTCAGATGAGCACGGCTATTAAGACCCAGAGGAAGATCCATGATTTGTTTTCTGAAAATAATAGAAAACAACAGAAATTAGTCAAAAATGTCCTGGAAAGCAGCACTTAATATTTTTTATAGTGAACTATTCATGAAATAGATTATTATTCATCAAATAAGTATAAGAATAAATTGACAATACAACTTGATATTTTCTAACCTACGGTTTTAATTAAAATGACCGGCCCCTTATGTAGTGATTTTAATAAATTTATTGATTAAAAAAATTGATATATTTCGTTTTTAATGATGAACAATCTCAAGACATAAACACTAGTATTTCAACAGTAATCTGAATTACTCCACAATGTGTTTGATTTTACATCTATGATTGCCATCGAGTGTTGATGCGTCACTGTGCAAGAATGTAAAAAATGTCCTGCAAAGTGATATTTATCTATAACTACGTTATAGAGTAGTTATTGGATTGGAGGTTAGAAAGTAAATTCAAAACAGTTGACTTTATTCAGGCCTGATCAAAACCATTGCATCATGGAGTTATTATAACACTGCTGTCACTTTTTTATATTGGCTCTAGACCAATCAGAGCTCAGGATTTCTCCGATTCGTTGTCAAAATTAATAATATAAGATCGGCTTATTTAAAAATTTCGAAAAATGTTGATTTAAAACCCGCAACCAAATGTCAAAAATCGAGCATTTTAGGTTATTTTAAGCAAATAGGTTATGTGAAAATTGTACTCAGCCTTTAAGCCATACCTAACCTAACCTAACTTACACCTCACCTTCTTAGAGGCAGTCATAATACAAACGGGAAGTGATAGCTGTGAGCCGTAGCAGGTATCTGTTCAATCAGATAGAGATAAGCTGCGTTCTCCTGGGCCATCTTTGTAAGGATGACCGATAAGATTGGCCAGCAAAAAATAAATTGTTCTCTGCTGTAAAATCACTTCCCGGTGTTTCGGAACCCGCCTAAAACTGTAGGTCCAACTCATCAATCACCATCATCCAACTCATTACTCACGCACAGGTCTCAGACCCATGTGGACTTCATCCTCCAAATAAATTAGACGTCGCGCAGTAAATGTTTTGGCTCGAGCGATAAAGTCGCGCTCCACGCTCTTAATACATAATAGTTATTTATGTATTAAGAGCGTGAAGCACGACTTTATTGCTCGAGCCAAAACATTTACTGCGCGACGCACAGCGGAGCGCAGTAATTTTGCGAGAGCAATAAAGAAGCTTCACGCGCGAATTACATACAATATTTTTCCTACAACTGCAGTTCTGGATTCCAACACAATAAAAGCTTGTAGTTTGTAACATCAGAGACCGTGCGCGGATTTGGTTAGCGTTCGCCATTGTTGAGGTTATGTCAATTTCACGGATTCTGTGATCCACCAATGAGAAGGCACCAAAATCAAAACAGAAGCGTAAAGAAAACAGCTGGCGAGCGTAATAGTATATTACGTTACAAGTGCGGGAAATGGTGTTTAACATACGAGTACGATAAGTTAACGCACGAGACGAAGTCGAGTGCGGTATTATCATACGAGTATGGTAAACATCTTCCCGGACGAGTTACGTACGATATTTTTCGTCATAAAAGTCTAAAATAGCAGATAAGTTGAAATAAGAAACTATAAATCATTGTTATACAAACATAACCTCAACACACCAACTCAAGGTGAAATATGGCAATAATGGTTCTAGATCAGCTGATCTAGCTTTCGACCAAATGGTTTTTCAGTGAAGTGGTAGCCACAACCACCCATAGAGTGCGGTAATAATCATTTGATGATTTTTACCACACAGTGTACGGTAATGATCATCAAATTACATCAGCTGTTTTTGATTTCTGTAAACAGCTGTTTACCACATTGATTGCTTGACTGGTAAACTGTCCATAACCTACAAGTATGACGAAAAGTACTTTACCGCTTGCTGAGCAGTAAAGAGGTATTTTACAATTAGTTTTCAGTACGTAAAGAACTACTTTACAAGCAGTTGTAGGAAAATAACTTTTCCTACAGTGACCCGAAAAAATGCCTATTTTTGCACTAACTGAAGCACGCAAAATAGTCTATTCCTGCACCAGTGCGGGAAAGTTAATTGCAGTGCGGGAATGTACTTTTCCGCACTCCAAATTTGCAACCTAACAACACAAAATAGTGAGCATGTAATACACAGGTTCCCTATTCTGCATTCAAAAATAGGTTGGCTACTCTGCTTCAGTTGTGAAATAGTTGTTGTAGTTGTTGGTTGAAATCGATTTGATTCGAAAATAGGTTATGTGAGGAATTGTCAGGTTATGTATGTCCTGTTTTGTTCTCTTTAAATTACTTTATTCATTACTGTAGGAAAAATTTAATCTGTAATACGAGTGCAAAGTATTGTTTCAGCACTCGAGAAAAAACTGTTTCTCTCGATGCAGAAAAACGCTATTTGTGTAACTAGAGTGCAAAATAGCATTTTTCTGCATCGAGAGAAACAGTTTTTTTCACGAGCCAAAGGCGAGTGAAAAAAGTTTCTCGAGTGCAGAAACAATACTTTGCGCTCGTATTACACATTAAGTTTTTCCTACAGTAATGTATAAAGTAATTTAAACAGAACAAAACAGGACATACATAACCTGAAAATTCCTCACATAACCTATCTTCGAATCAAATCGATTTCATCAACAACAACTACAACAACTATTCACAGATGAAGCAGAGTAGCCAACCTATTTTTGAATGCAGAATAGGGAACCTGCGTATTACATGCTCACTATTTTGTGTTGTTAGGTTGCAAATTTGGAGTGCGGAAAAGTACATTCCCGCACTGCAATCTACTTTCCCACACTGGTGCAGGAATAGACTATTTTGCGTGCTACAGTTAGTGCAAAAATAGGCACTTTTTCGGGTCACTGTAGGAAAAATATATTCTATTCAAGTTTTGTATCTCTTGTAAAATCTGATTCTCTACATCATTTTCGTCCCCTAGACAATAAACAACAAATAATGATAAATCAGCCACATAACCAAGTTTTTTTTTTTTTTTTTTTTTTTTTTTTTTTTTTTTTTGAGGATGAAGCCCACATAGGTCTGAGACCTGTGCGTGGGTAATGAGTTGGATGATGGTGATTTATGAGTTGGACCTACAGTTTTAGGTGGGTTCCGAACGTTTGCTGAAAGAGTCCTAATTAAAGTGACACCAGACCAACAACAGATGAGTCAACTTGTTAACACCTCTGGTGACCTACTTTGGTAAGTTAACTCACAATCTAGGATATGGGATGGGTGGTATAAAATGGAGTAGATTGGGTTGGTGGAAAGGGCGAGGGGTTGGGGATGCAGACAGCAATCGTGCTAGCAAGGGCGCTGCAAGTATTGAATCAGCCTCAGGTCTCAGGCTAAATCTATCTCTCACACAGCGCACAAAATTCTAGAATTCTACGTCACTCTACATAAGGTGTGCGCTAGTATCAACCTGTATCACTAACCACACAACCTTCTATTCTTCTTCTTCGTCTTCATTTTTCTTCTTTTTCTTCCTCTTCTCCTTCTTCTACATCTTCTTCATCACCTACTTCTCCTCCTCCTATTTCTTCATCATCAACGTCATCTTCTTCTTCTTCTTTTTCTGATTTTTCTTCTTCTACTCCTCCTCCTCCTCCTCCTCCTCCTTCATCACCTTCTTCTTTTTCTTCTTCTCCTTCATCAACTTCTTATTTTTCTTCTCCTCCTCCTCCTCCTCCTCCTCATTTTCCTCCTCCTCCTTCCTCTTCTTCTTCCTCTTCTTCTTATTCTTCTTCTTCTTCTTCTTCATCATCACCTACTTGTGCTTCTATTTCATCATCATTATCATCATCGTCTTCTTCTTTTTCTTCTTCTCTTCCTGCATCTTCATTATCATCATCATTATCTCCTTCTTCCTCCTGCTCCAACTTCTACATCTCTTTCTTCATTACCTTCTTCTTCTTCTTCTTCTTCTTCTTCTTCTTCTTCTTCTTCTTCTTCTTCTTCTTCTTCTTCTTCTCCTCCTCATTTTCCTCCTCATTTTCCTCCTCCTTCTTCTTCTTCATCACTTTTTTCTGCTTCTTCTTCTTCTTCTTCTTCTTCTTCTTCTTCTTCTTCTTCTTCTTCTTCTTCTTCTTCTCCTCCTCCTCCTCCTCCTCCTCCTCCTTCTTCTTCTTCTTCT